>JAILXH010010663.1:0-21352 GCA_023558415.1 Piaractus mesopotamicus | reverse complement strand
ATATATATATATATATATATATATGGTTTTAACTTTTAGCATTTGTGGATGCACTGACAGACTGTATTCACAGACAGTGGTTTTCAGAAGTGTTCCAGTAAAGAATTGTGTCTGTTTTTAATGCACTGCTGCCTGAGGGCCCAAAGGTTTTCAGCCTTGTCCCTTGCATACAGGCATTTCTCTAGATTCTCTGAATCTTGTAATGATATTATGTAGATTATGAAATCTTCAAGTTCTTTGCTATTTTACGTCGAAAACATTATTCTTGAATTTTACCCGCGCAGTATTTCACAGAGTGGTGAAATCTTTACTTTTGAAAGACTTAGCCTCTCTGGTATGCTCTTTTTATACCCAATCATGTCACTGACCTGTTGCCAATCAGCCTAATTAGTTGTGAAATGTTCCACAGGTCTTTTGTTATCCCTGTCCCAACTTTTTTGAAATGTACTGCTGGCATCAATTTCAAAATGGACATGTTTTCTTAAAAAACAAAACAATTTCTCAGTTTCAACATTTGATATGTTGTCTTTATACTATTTTCATTTAAATATAGTGTTTAAAGTATTTGCAGTTCATTGCATTCTGTTTTCATTTGCATTTTGCACAGCATCACAACTTTTTTTGGGCTATACCAGGAAACTTCTCTGCAAAGAGGCAGGTATTGATACTAGCCATTTATGTAGTGCATAAGGAACAGCACATTGAAGGTTAAGCTATAACTGAACAGGAAGCAAACTGCTAGCTTGATTCAGTGTGTAAGTTCATCCAAAAGTAAATCAACTGTTGTCAATGGCAATGGCCTAACAAATGAGGCAGCATGTAGACAAGCAGGTTGCAGCACCACGAGAACTGCACAATGCAAGCTCACTGTCAAAGATGAAAAGTAATAGTAAAATTTATAGCTTGAATGTTTGACAAACAAAAAAAAAATCTTGTGAAGTGTGAAAAGAAAACTAGTTCAAGATTTATCAAATAAAATGTCATGCTCTGTCTTGATTCGCTCATTAGTTCCACAAGTAGTAAATCAGTACACAGTAAATACGAATTTGGGCAATGGCTAGGTGCCTTGAGGTGGGAACACTGGAACACTGGAGACTCAATCACATGTGCGATGGATGCAAAAACAATATGTAACAACATGGTACCAAGAACATTGACTGGGAAGCTCATCCACTGTGCTGTGTTTAAACATACTGTTATTTTTAGAATGGAATAGTCCAATCATTTCATGAACACTCATTTTTTACACTGAGACCCAGATACAGCCATGTGTCAGTCACACAGAGACTGCAATTTAATTGCAATTAATGTAATACACTTAAGCCATTCTTCAGGCGATTAACACCACTAGCTAATTTTGCTAGTGCTAATTTTGTTAGCACTAAGCTAACCAAGGGCCACCTAATTAACAGTCAACTGGCAACTGAGTAGACATTTCAGTAACACTACATCTGATCCTTTCAGAAAATATTAAAACTTAAAGTCTATAACTGAATATTGCAGTTACAGAGGACTAGTTGGCCTGTTAGCAGTTCAGGCTACTTTAATATTATAAAGTGAACAAATAAAGTGCAATACTTGTAAAATACACCATGGTCAATTGTGTCATTACACTAAAAAAAATAGTGTGTGGTAGCTGGGGGCAAACATTAACATCAAAGTGTATAAGTAAAGTTAAATTACAGACAAATGCAGCTGTTAGCATAAGTATCTAGCAGGTTGCTATAAATATAAACTGTGATAAAGTGGTTTGCTAGACCAAAATCTTTATTGTTGGTAGGCTTTTTCTATTCACAGATTTGAAAAATACACATTTAGTATTTTTTCCAGGGCAAGAGGCAGGTGAGATAACATGCAGCTTTCGTTCTCCGTTTAAAAAGCTTCCAAAAGTCAAGCTGCAGGCGTGGCACTATTTTCAGTCAGGAAGCATAGTGAACGGTCACTGCTCATTGGTTTTTATGGTGCACTGCATGAACTTTCAGGGAACAGATGTTCTAGTGCAGTGGAACAACTTTGACAATGAGGTACCCTAGAAAATGGCACACCACTAAAACACACCACTAGCTTTTTGCCTGAGTGAGTCTCAGTGCGTTTGCCTTTTAACAGCCAGTGCTATTGTCCTTTGTCCCAGCATCCTTTGTGTCAGAACAAAAGAAGCTTGCAAATTTTTAAAAAATGGTGCCATCTTCTGTTCTTGCTAGGAAAACAAATGACAGCAAGACTCCTTTTCTTATGTAATCATGCATGCACACAATCACAAACATATTCTTCCTCTCTCTAACTCCTCTTGCTCTCACACTCTCTCACATACATTCTTGATCTAGTTTTAGTCCTCATTCTTATATTTGGGCCATCTTGCATTCACAACATGGTTAAGGTATACCCACAGATTTTTACAATGATGTTCAAGTCGAGAGGCTGTGAGGGTCATTCCAAAAGCTTCAGCTTATGTTTCTTTAAGTAGTTTAAGTAGTAGTGGTTGATTTTGAGGTATGTTGTGGATCACTGTCCTATTGTAGAAGCCAGTTTCTTTTTAGCTTCAGTTTCTTGACTGACATTTGCTTACAGAATTTGCTAATATAAAGTACAATCCATCCTTCCATCTACCTGTGCCACCGGCTGCCATGCAACCCCAAAGCATAATAGATCCACCACCACTGCTTAACAGTTGGCCAAATGTTCTTTTCATTAAAGGTGGCGCCTTTTTTTCTCAGGTATGTTTTGCAACAAAGGCCACTTAAAAAGTAAAACACTGCTATAGTATATGGATAACATGACAAAAAAAAGGTTGTGGCATTAGTGAAATACAATATCGACATCCAAAACCACTACTGTTTAATATAAAAATACAGCAAGAAGTTCACTGCTGTTTTTCAGTAAATTAAAGTAACTACTAATAAACCAATGCTGATGTGGGAACAACAGAAAGAAAAAAAAAGAATTTAACAGCCAACTTGGACCATAACAGCTTTAGTTGCATATGTGTTAACACGACTGTATTACCACCCTCCTAAAAATCACACAAACCTCTGCTTAAAGGTATATGCATAAGCTAACTTCCAAGTCCGGCAAACCAACAAGGTCTTCCTTGGTTAGGCAAAGCGATTTTATATTGTGAGATGTATTGCTCATTGCTCAGATTTGTTACCTGTACTGATTCTAATCCCTGATGAACACTGTTAAAAACATTTAGTTTGCAGTTATGATGTGATCTACAGAAGGCTAATGTGCAACATTTGAAGAAAAAAAAAGCTATTATATTGACACGAATCGTACAGATTGCAGATAGTGTTTACCTAATCTGCCCCACGTCGAACCACTGGTGTGCATTAAAGTGAGGCATACACTGATTACTGACTTGAGCACATTTGACTGATTTGTAACTGCCCTGACAGCAAATATCAATGTAAAGCATACATATACACCTTCCGACTCTGCCCTTGCAGCCCTGCCGAAATATGTAAAATAAGCCACACTTAACTTAAAACAGTATAAGCCAGGTAGAATAGAAGCCTGTATTTTCATCAAAATTGATGGTTCATCTTCATATTAGACAAAAATTATTTGCTATAAACTATATTTAATTCCTTTAAGTTCTTCAGAGATTTCACTCAAATCCACAAAACTATATATTTCCATTAATATAACAAATTGACAAGAGATGGAGAATGCTACTTAACTGTACAGAAATAAAATTTTAAACAAAAGCATTTGTGCTTTTGACAGAGTTCTACTAGCCCTTTTCTTCTTCTTCTATTTCTTGGGTTGACAAAGAAAACAAATGGCTTTCACCATGATCACAATGAAAATTTCTTAAACTCTCATTGGCTATTGTTTGTCATTAGATTTACTACTTGTTATTTGTGTACTTATATTACAAGATTCATTTCTGAGAACTTCACGGTTAAAAATAATAGCTTGCAGAATAGGAACACTGCTCATGCTACACAAGCTTTTGTAATGGATGTGCAGAGCATTCTTTTTTTCCAATAACTTGGTTAAATAACATGATGTGATGTAATGCTGATTTGTTTTACTGACCCTTTGCTAAACTCTGCCCTTAAGCAATAAACCCCACCTAAGTCATAAACCCCACCTAAACTCCATCTATCTTGTCTATCTTGTCTGTCATAAAGCTCCTAATCTTAGCTAGCAATATCAAAATCTTAAAAGTTCTACCAATATTTAATTTGTATCAATTTAATACAAATTAAATATTGTATTAATATTCAATTTGTTGAATATTATCATCATCATATCATTTTTTAGAAGATAATTGTTAAAAAAAATATTAGCACTGATTACATTTGACAGATATTTCAAACTGATATTTATATTAATTTTAAATAATAATAGTAAAAAACAAAAATATTAGATTACATACTAAATACATTTATTGCCTACATTTTATTCAGTTTATTGCATTTGTAATCCTACAGAAATAAATGTTATATTTCTCTGCAATGCTAATCTAGATTGATGTAGTCCCAATTTCCAACATATATGCCAACTTTGGGATCAGCAGATGTGTAGGTGAAAAAATATTGGACATCTGCATCAGTCCACAATCCCCATATTGAGGCATGCTTCCTGTAAAGTTTTACCATTTTTAACTGATTATACTTTTACACCTTTTAAGAAAAGAAAAGGCTACATTAAATATTTCTAATTTGATTCTTCTTCATTTCTCCACTATTGTATTCTATTCTGTCCATCTGTGTAAAATCTTGGCTGGGATAAAATTTTCAGTGTTATAAAGTAATAAACTGAGCTTTAAAGCTATAAATTTAGCTTGTTACATTTAGCTCCAGATGAATTTTCAAAATGGGTATTGTTCTTTATTGTCAAAATCATGCATTTCAACATGTCATAAAATGGGTAAAAATATAGGATATGCATCTGTGTTATTGATGTGTGACATTCCATGTGACAACAGCTCCTCAGGAGGTTTATTAAATCAGTTTGATCAGAGGCCTGTATGTTTAAGCTTAAAGCTGGAGTATGTGATTTTGTAGAAACCAGGAAGTGTAAGCTCGTGTTTTCAAAAAATCCAAACGAAAAAATCCCACCCCCTACTTTCAGCCCTCCTTTCACAGCCACTCCCCTAAAACACATGAATGCACATGGCCTGACTACAATACAGACATCAACAAACATATAAATACAGATAACATACAAGATAAACATAACTAGCTAACTTATACCTACAGCTTTGCTAATATTAGCGTTTGACTAATGCATAGTGTAGCTACATAAGTAGATAGCTATGCTGGCTAAATAATTCAGGAAAATAAATTCCCCCATAAACAAAACAAACTAGATAATTACCTGTCAAACAGAAAAATAGCAAACAAGAAATAGCACTTTCCAGGCCTTTCAACTGTTAGAAAGCCACACCAATGTTCACTGTGGTGTGATGTCTTGCTTTATTTATTTTTTAACTTCTTTTTGTTTGAAGCCTTTTCTATTTCTGTCTTATTTTAGCAGTGCAAACTGCTGTACGTACCTGGGTAACCTTCTTTACCATTCTTGTGAATTTTCAGCTCTGTGTGTGTGTGTGTAGCCGTATGATGAACCCTGCACATGCATAAATAAGTACGCCTGTAGAGTGAATGCATATGGGGAAAAGTTGTGAGATAGGTAGGTAGACAGGCATATAGACCATCCAATTACTTCATTTGGTCCATTTTTTCCATTATATTGCCAGAATATTTGATTTATTGGTTACTATTGGGATGTAAACAGTATTTCAAAAAATATAACAAAAAATGTTTCTAAAATAAATCACCTACTCCACCTTCAAGTGGACTGAAAACTAAGTACACTTGAAGTCGGGGCTTGACTCACAGTGTGTTTTTACACTGATCCTTTCACTAGAGGTAAGGTTTTTTCAATCAACTAAAAAATTTAAACATGATGTTGGGTAGTTATAATTTCATTTTTAAGAGTTTTGAACACTTTCATAGTTATCACCTATCATAGTTATTTAAAATCACTAAGAAGTATTTTTCAGCGCCAAGTTCACTTTTTCAAAACTCTTCACACTTCTCTCTACGGAAACATGCAGCTCAGTGCAGCAGTTCATTTTATACCCAAAATGTTGTACGTTATAAAAATACTGCATAAACATCTCCAAATAAACTCAACACTAGTGTTCTTGCAATAAGAACACCATCAATCAAAGCACAGTCACTTCCGTTGGCATTAAGGGAGATCCACTAATTTATGTAAATCTATGAAGTAATAAAGAATTATTTGCTCTGTTATTTTGTTTCTTATTGTAATTACTTTATTATTCTTTGGATGACCATGTAAACAACACTGTAAAAAGAGGAACAGGGCAGAAGTTGCTTTGAAGTGTTTTTGGGGTTTGAATTGATATATACTTGTAAAATAGTTTGTTCATCTAAACTAAAATTTTGCTTTGCATTGTTTTATTGTGAATGTTTATTTGAGTTAAATAAAAACACTTTGCAAATCATTTTTTAAATTGAATGAAAAAAAGCTCATTACATCAGAAAAAACCATGGCACATCTTTATTGTATTGGAACAAATGAAGTAATAGAAACTAAAAAATCCAGTACTTTACATTGTCAAACAGAAATATAAAAGCTTAATGTACCTGGTTTGTATCATATATTCATCCACATCACATCTATGTCCTCTACTTTTTTTTTACATGTACAAATAAGCACTCACTTATGTTCTAGACCCATAATGGACCACCCATTGTGAACAAAATAATTTCAGAAGTGACCTCCTTTTATAGATTGTCAACACCAGGGTAGGCCTATTTATATATTTAATCAGCTAATTGTATTTCTATCCATTACAATTAGTTGGGCTTTGATTGTTGAACAATATAGTATTTGTGATTTAGCACACTGATGTGAAGTTTATTTTCATGTTAGTATGTTAGTTTCTGGAGATAAGTGTAACAGTTTTGTAGCAATGTTTGCAAACATTTGCAAACTGAGCTACAGAAATATACAGTTTTATTAAAGGCTGAGAAGTATATTTTAAAAAATTGGAAATTGTGGTCATGAATGCATAGCAAGAACTGTTCATGGTTTGATCCAAACAGATTGTTGTTATAACTGAAGTTTTGAAAAAAAAAATCACTCAGTACTGAAAACGCTTGGTAGCAATTGTAAAAAAAAAAAAAGTAACCCATTTATTTTTACATTCTATTATTAAGCTGTTTCTGACAACCACTCACATTTGGTGGTTCAGCATCTACTTCAGGTAAAGTTTTCTTAATTTTTTTCTGCTGTGAGATCTTATGAAACAAGTCAAGCATGTGTGGCACTGTGATGTCCACAACCTTTATTATCAAAAAGTGAATATGAATGCAGATGTTTTTATGATTTTATATCTAGATTAAAACAAACAGCTACAAGGCTAGTGAAACAAACAGCTCAATACCTAGTATTCTTGAGCAAAACAGTAAGCAAGGCTTATCTTTTTGAGTGTTCTTATACAGCTTGAACCTCTTTTAATTTTTATGCTCTATTCAATTTTGCCATTTATAGATGAAATGGAATTCATTAATTTTTATTCAATATATAATGTTGCACTATTTAGACTATCTTAAAAAGAAGTCAACCATGTTTAAATGTCATACTTTCATTGTCACAGTTGCATTGCCACACACTAGCGAATATTGTCACTGAAAAAAGCAAGACTAGCTGTTTTAAATGAGTAACGTATAATTTGTAAACAATTTTTTTTGGTTACAGAGATTGTGGACATTACCCTGCTACTCATGCTTGACTTTTTTAGAGGATTCCACAGCAGCAACGACAAATTGCACCTGAAGAAGACACTTAACTCTCCAAATGTAAATGGTTGTCAGGAGCTGTCACAGTCTGAACGCATGAAAAATGGTTGTCTTTTCACAAAAATGAATCAAATACTATAGAAAAAGTAAACTAGCCTAGGTCATGTTTGAAAACCACAATGAACAAAATGATTGAAATCAAACTAATAGCTTATCTGAATACAGAATGATGAATGATTGAAAACCCTTACTTCCAGTGAAAGGGTCTGTGGTGGTTTGGCAAAACACACTTTGTTGAAAAAAATATATTGTGAGCCAAGCTCAAACTTTTAGCTGACTGACAACAAAATTGGTGTGACTGTACCTTCTGGTGAGCAGTTAGATCCTCTGAAGAGCTGTTCTCACATGGAATTTCACACACCAAAAAACAGGTGCCTATCATCAACAATGCAAATCTAGCAGTAGTTTCTTTAAACAGGCTAAGTAAAGACGAATCTTGTTAGGTGACCAGAGAGGGCTGAACTAGTTACAGTGCTCACGATTAAGTGGCTTGACAATCAGAGCCAAAATGATGTGGTAAGGAGGACGAAGCGGGGACAAGTGGGTTTACAACCAAACCAACAAATGGTATCAGAAGCGGGTTAGAAAATGTCATGAAGAGTGAAACAGCTCTGTAGGTAGTGGCAGTATGTTCATGTAACCTTGCTCTCTGTTGGAAAAAATTTCATCACTTTAACTTAAATTTTTAAGCCAATTGATTGCATTTATTTTTGCGTTACCTGAAAAATGTTTTGCAGCTGGATGCGTTCACCTGACTCTAAACTACATTAGGTATGAGTGGATGCTCATGGAGAATCAACAGCTAAAATATGCAATGCCAGCTGAAAAATAATCTAAAATTGATAATCCTAATGGCTTAATAGCCCAGATTTACACTTTACTTTTAATGTTTTAATTGCCCAAGGTGGCCAGGAACTGTCTATTTTGACAAGAAAGGGCCATTTGACTGACATGCAACATAAACAACCACTGACTAATATATCTGTGTAGGGAAGGATGATTCTTAAAGTGTGACAACAGCAAAAACAGACCTGCACACAACAAAGTAGTACGCCCATCGGCAACCACACAAGGATCTCATTTTTGAGCTATTAAATGCTACAAAGAAAACTCTTTAATAACTTTTAAATATGTATTGTCATGAATTTCACAGAAATTTGCACTGGACAGATAAAAAAAAGTGCACAGAAGTGCCTTTTGCACACAACTGACAAAATCCCGATAGCGGTAACCACCTTATTGGGCATACACTAGGCGACTTTTAAAATACTAACAAATTTTCGAAAACAAATAGCTTCACAGACTTAATGTTCACCTTTAACAGAATTTTTGTTGTGCTTTGTGCTTTTGTGTACACAGAAGAAAATGCAAACTGGTGATAAATATGGGGTTGAAAAAGAAGGGCTAGAAAAATATTTTACTACGAGCTGGTTGCTGACTTAATATTGTAAAGAGAGTTTTATTTGCTTAAACTGTACAAGCAATTCCTCCCCACCATCTGCTGCCCACATGGTGCAGTGCAAGCACATTTCTTTACCCTTTTTCTCTCTCCCCTTCTCTCTCATTGGCTGTTGCTTGAAAAATTCATTTTATTACATTAGTGACCATCTCACATTACAGGACTCGTGAATGGTTGAAAAAATCAGAGGGCCTTTGATTACTTCAGAACTCAATCGGAGGGCTAAAGAGTGACTCATTTCTCCTCTCACACTACCAGACCATCTGCAACTTCAATCACTTCTGATCGAGCTCCAAACCTGGAAAATCACTTCAGTGGCACATCAGGTTTAAAATCCATCTAAAATGTCTAAAAATGAAGTGTAGTGTAGGCCGAGCTTTAGATATACAATGAATATCAGATGCTCTGGATATCTCTGTTGGCTGAAACTGCACTTTTCTAGGAACCCACCAATATTTCCAGGACATGTTAAATTTTCTTAGTTTCTAGGTGATTTCCATGACTGAAAAACTATCCTATAAACTGCAACTCTGAATATGTATGTTGACAGGTTTTAAGAAAAACAATCAATACTTTTAACCATCAGTTAAATGTTCATTATCTAGCTTAGAGTAAACTGTTGTAGGTAAAACTTACTATCTCTCCCTTTGGGCCAGCCTCACCCTTGAACCCTGGGATACCAGGATCACCCTAGAAGTAAAAAAAAAAAGAAAAGAGGAAGGAAACAAAACATAGGTTATTCCTAAGCATATCATCATCTATGGTTTGATTCTGT
The DNA here is from genome assembly GCA_023558415.1 of Piaractus mesopotamicus. Taxonomy (NCBI): domain Eukaryota; kingdom Metazoa; phylum Chordata; class Actinopteri; order Characiformes; family Serrasalmidae; genus Piaractus; species Piaractus mesopotamicus. The sequence goes on along the minus strand of JAILXH010010663.1, from coordinate 11,277 downwards.
GGTCAAGCCTATGCTTAAACGGAATATTTTCAATTGCCAGGATTGTCATGAAGAATGCACTGGGATTTTCTTTTGGTACTTAATGGTACCTTTGCTAGCAAGGTGAAAATCAAAAAGAAGCTTTCATTTGTTAAGTAGACACTGTTGCCCTTGAACTTCTTCTAGGCTCATTGCTTTTAGAAATTTGTATGACCTTGTTATTCATCTGAGAAAAAAAGCATTAACATTTTTTTTCTGTGTACACTGAGCCATCTCCATCAGGGAGAACACATAGCAATGGCCCTTCCTTTGTGATTCTTCAACTTATCTACCAGGTTTTTTTTTAAATAGGTTTCAAGTATTTACATAATGTTACACAATGTAAAATATTATTTTTTTTTCACTGAAAACTACAGCGACAAAGATAATTTACTAAAACCAGTAAAGGACGGAAATTAAACATAGAGATCTTACAATAATAATACTCCAGTCAAATAGGGCTTTTAATATATATAGAATATATACATGTAGCTGTAAATGTGTAAATGAGTCCCATGTTTCCGCTCCTATTGTTCTGTTGTTGTTTTCACTGAAAATGAGGTGTATCACAATATGAATAAAGCCTGGCAGACTTATTTCTTTGCTTCCTCAAAAATATTTTGATGAAATACACATATAATGTTTCCCAATAACCTCTTCACACACCCTCCTAGTATTGTGATATGGGCATCTACAGCTTGGTCAAGTAGCATCTAATGCAGTGGTCTCCAACCATGGTCCTGAAAAGCTACCCTCCTGCGGAGTGTAGTTCCAATCACAATTTACCACACCTGCTCCAGCTAATCAACTTCTTCCTGATTGGCTGGATCAGATGTATTAGAGTTAAGTAAGGAATGGGGCAGCTTACTGGATACAGGTTGGATCTAAACTCTGCAGCACGCTAGCTCTACAAGACCAGGACAGGAGACCATTGATCTGACGTTTTCAATGGAAAAAAATTATACCCCAGGAACCCCATATCCACCTTATACAAAGTTAAATGTATCTGCATGCAAAATCGAATGTAACCTGTGTGGATACATATTCAGAACAGTAGTCAAGTCATAAACATATGTTTGATATGAGACTGCAAAAAATGAAACTAATTTACATTAATTCTTTTACATCCCACTCAATCGATCTAAAAAAATGGAGGAAAGTAGACACTCACAGACTGCCCTTTTGGCCCAAGAGGTCCAGTTGCTCCTTGAGGTCCAGGAGGCCCACGGGGCCCTGGAAAACCAGGGGCTCCAGCAATACCAGGGGCTCCCTGTGGGAGGATATGGAAAATGAATACTGCAACGAAGAACAATATGGTGTCTATGGTGAGAGTGTGTTTGAAATATTGTTTTGAAGTTGAAATGTGTGCAAAGGATTAGTATTTTTGTACTGCATTTCCTTCTGCTGTCACAAACTAGGAGCTTGACTCAGGACATTGACAAAGTGTTATAAGTGCTCTGCAGAGATGCTTGTCTATGCTGACTTTAGTTTTTCCCACACTTGTGTTAATTAAATAATACTGGATCTCCAGTGCATTCCATCTTATCCCACTGATGTTGCAATTCTGGGCTGAGATCTGGTGGCACTGAATTGATCTGAATCAGTTGTCATGATCATGGAAAGCTTACTTGATCATCTTGAAATTATGGGCCATTTTCCTGCTGAAAAAAAAAAATTACAGATGGCCATACTGGGACACCACCAGGGAATGCTCCTGATTGAATGTTACATTCTGATATTTCGTGGCATTCATATGCTGCCCCACTTTTTTAAGGAGGCAAATTTACCGTGAGAATTCACCCTACACAATTACATCAGCATCAGTCATGTTGACTTGTGTTCTGCCTATCAGTAAAAAAGAGCAGAAACTATAATTAAATGGTTCTTTAATGTTACGGTACTTAATGTAACAGTAATTTTTGTCAGAATATATTTTTTTCCTGTTTTCCAGTGTCTCTCTCAGGAAATACATATATAAACCTTGTCATTTTTAGACTAGAGTAATAGTGCACCCTAAGGCACCAATGCATTCTTGGTAAAAAAAAATTGGTTCAGCACATTTTTTCATGCAAAAAGAAATATAGAAGATAATGATACTTGCCTTTCTCAAATGTGATAGCTGATAGCTTAGATAGTACTTAGATAGTGCTGGCTGTGTTTGAGATACTGTTGCCTGGACATTAAGCCTACAAAAGGCTAAAGCCTCACTACACAAAATTACATTTTGCAGCATTGAGGTCAGGTCTGCAACTAACTATGATTTTCACTTTCAATTAATTGGTTCATTAGAGCTTTGCTTAATCGAATGTTAGGGAAAGAGAAAAAGTGCTGCTAGTAGTTTTGTCGGTAACTAAATATTTCACGTCAAACACAATGTTTCTTTCAAGAAATTCCCAATGCAAGGAAATCATATTTGCATTTGACTTTTATCAGTAACAACAGATGCGTTGTCCCTCAAAAACACTTTTTTAATCCTTTTCAATGTGAAAGGTACAGAAACAATAAAGGAACAATCTATGACTAATCTACAAAACTTACATGGCAGGCTGAGTACTGTAATGGAGCTAGTTTAATTCTACAAGAACTTTACATTGTTCTTCAAATGATTTCTCTTCTAATAATAATAATGTAAAGATGAAGTAATTAGTTTGTGTGGTCAGTGACATTATATAATCAAACTTCATATCACCAAGCACACAGAAGCTGCCAGGTTATCAGCCATATCAGACAAGCTGTCTCCTAAAGCATGCTCATCACTTGTAAAACAGTAACAAACATGCACATTGTGTCAGCGCTTTCAAAAACATTCATCCAAAAACACAGATATCTCTATTCTGAAGAACATTTTCATTTCAAGTTCATTGTCCATGCTCAGGGACCTAAAAGACCATTTTCGTGTGTAAGGGAGGCCAAAATGCATGTTTACAAAAATGTCTGTATCCCTGAGGATGTGCAAGTCTGTGTGCATTGGCGGACTAGCAACAAATAAGTACAATTTAGCTGTGCAGCTTAGATGAATTCATCTCATCCCTTTAGTCATTGGTGCTCATTTTGCAACACAAAACAAAGTTTGCTGAAAAGCACATAATGACATGCTATTTTAAACTTTTGACTACAGTTTTACTATGGTTTAAGCAGTTACTCACCACACTGAGCTTTTACCATTTTCTGCCATAAATATCTTTTCTTTAGATCCTCATGCATGACAGGTTTTCGTTTGGTTTTACACATCTTACAGGAATCTTTTAGATGATATTAAACTGAAGTGTTCCTAAGTTTATTTAATCTTTGCTATCTTGATTTACCCACTTTTAATTAAGTAATGTAAATGGAAAGTACAAACATCATCAAGCCAACTAATCAAAGATTTATTACCAATGATATTTAATATCAGCATTATCAATAAATGTTGATTAGTTCTTGCATCCCTAATTGAGAAAATATCCAAGAACACTGGATTGAGATCTGGTGGCCCTTGGAGAAAACACATGAAAGAATGTGTCGTGTAAAAACACTAATTTAGTCACAATTTTATTTTGACCCATGAAGAAATAATTTACTCACTGCTGATCCTTTGGCCCCAGGAATACCATCAGTGCCAGGGTTACCCTAAACAAATGAGTCATTTTCAGACAAAGGCAGTGCTTTTCAGTTCATCTGTTATGGACATTTTTGATGTTTGCTTTGTGGTCACTCACTGGAACTCCAGCAGGTCCGGGTGATCCAGGTGTTCCTGATTCTCCGCGGGGTCCCTGAGCTCCCTCAGGTCCTCGAGCACCAGTGGGGCCAGCTTCGCCCTTAAAGATAACACATGAAAGAACGTGTAGGGTAAAAACACCAATTTAGTCATTAATTTATTTTTACAATCACTGTATAAACTTCCATACTAAAATACCATCTGACCATTTAATATTTGTGTAACATAATATAGCATTTAGGCTATTAAAGAAGGCGCAGCTGACACGTAAGTCATTGTGCTTTATTAAAGGGCTGTAGTTAGCCACAGCCACCCGGTATGCAAAGCCTCGCTAGTACTTCCTAATCTAACAGAACACAGCCTGTGAGCAAGCCACATCTTCACAATAAAAGTCCTTATAGAACAAATCAGCGAATAATTGCTGCAGAACAAATGCTCCAAAATTAATAAGCAAAACCTTTTTAAACATGCTACAATATGCTCTATGTTCTTAATATCTTTATAGTTTTTCTTACAGGACTGTTATATGTTTTCAAGCAGCACACTAATACAGTGGACTTGAATGTGCTATGTGCTCTTTTTCATAAGACTCTCGTATAAAAAAAACACACCAAATACAAAAGCAACATGATAAAACTAAAATCAGAAGAAGAGAATGACTACAATTCCACTTTGAAAATAAACACTTCATTGAGTCACTACAAAAAAAAATCACTAACAATAAATATACTGACTATGCTTAATACACACAGTCATACATACTAGGAAAAACATAAAAAAAATAGCCGGAAGCAGCATTCTGTGGGGTCCAAGCACCAGGAAGACATTGAGGATTTAAGTAGTGGCCTCTGGTCGTGGAATGCAGCAGATGTTTCGATTTTTAAGAAAGACCTCCTTTTGATTAAGGCCGCTGGGTGATACATCTGCTACAATCTACACAACTCAGTTTAACATCCATGACAAGGATGCGAACCCACAACCCTAGAGTTCAAAGGCAGAGGCTCTCATGGTGAGCCACAAGACTTCTGTGGCATAGCTGCAATTTTTGAAACAATTTTTTGAAAGGAAGCAACAAGGAACCATGCACCATTTTAGGACAAAGTAGCAGCATAAACAAATTTCGTGTCTCTGGACATAGAAGGCAACAAATTGTTGGATTTTTAAGAAAGACCCTTCCTTAAGATAAGTAAGCGTCCAACATCTGTGACAGGGAATCAAACCCACGACCTTAGTCTGCAAAGGCAGATATTTCCATGGTGAGCTACAAGAGGCCCACCGCAGACCAGTTTTTTGAGACAATTTATTGGTACGGAGCAAAAAGGAACCAAGCACCATTTTGGGATTTAGTTCCCACCTTGCAATTACAGTGACTATTGAGTAGTATAATTAGGGGTCCAAGCACATTTAGGTGCATGGAACCGTATTGCTTTTGCTAAAGACCAAAGACCAAACTTGGAGGGTAGATGTAGAATCCCCCCACTACTCAGGCAAGTGAAATGACCCCAGTTGGCCTGATAGTGGCGCTATAGAGCAACATTTTACATTTTGGCCATATCTCCTGAACCATGGGGCATACAGTCAAAATTCTTGTTTCAACATAATCCTTGCTTTATTCTAAATAAATGCTCCACTGCATGTATTTGGCTGCGCCCCCATATTTTCCATCATAATTGGCAAAATATGTGACATCTACAAGATATCAAGGCAATATTGGTCTCAAAATGTTCAGGGGAGTCTGGAGGTTAAGAATTATTACAATTGTTACAATGTTGGTCTTAAAACAATCTGTGGAGTCTGTAGGTAAATCATTATCATAATAATTATCAAAAAAAAAAACATTGACTTTATTGCAAAGAACGGCCATGAGGCACCAATGAATCTGTTCGGCCTGGCCTTCTCTGATATAGGGGGCTATAGATTCTTTAATTTTTTTCATGATTGTGATAAATCTTGGTAAACGTGTACATTACTATTTTTTGAGGAAACATGCAAAGTTTCATTTAAATTGATTGTCATAAGCCCCTACAATACTTAATATAGTTTCAGAATAGGCCAGACCGAACTGATTATTCCATAACTTGCAATAACATTGTGCTTAAAAGGAAAGATTTTTAAAATAATTATTGAGCTTGAGACTTTTATGGTTGTTTTAAGACCAAGTGTGAGATGATGCAAAAAGATTTCAGCAAGAAGTATGAAAATATCACTTTGCAAACTCTGATGATTTACAGAAAAACAGAGTTTTTAAAAGATTTGTGTTTGAGAAATTTTCTGGCTCGGTGGAATACATAAAATTTTGAAACTTATTTTTGCCACAAGATAGATATTGCAAGGTCTACGACTGTAAGTATGCTTAAAGTCATAGTTTACATTTAATGCTTATATTGCCATTAATGATTTTGTGGCCAACATGATTTTAAGTCAAATTTCCTGTGCAATTTTGGAGCATACATGTAATTGCAATGTTTGTGTGCAATGAGATGTGTAATTTGAAACCATTATCTTTTCTTTATTTCAATCATAGAAGGATATAATGACATTTTAATAATTATGCACTAGATTAAGTATTGTAGGGGCTTATGACAATTAATTTAAATGAAACTTTGCGTGCTTCCTCAGAAAATAGTAATGTATATTTTTACCAAGATTTATCACAATCACATAAAACAAAATCATCTATAGCCCCCTAAGTCAGAAAAGGCCAGCCCGAACAGATTCATTGATGTCTCATGGCCATTCTTTGCAATACAGTCAAGGTTTTTTTTGATAATTATTTACCTACAGATTCCACAGATTGTTTTAAGATCAACATTGAAACAATTGTCTTAAAATCCACAGCCTAGTTCGAAAAGCTCATTTTTCAAACATTGATCAATTGAAGAAAAACTTTAATAGACTTGTATTTGATAAAATGTCATTGTATGTGTAATCAATGGTATGAATTCATTAATTTTGATCTCCATAAAATTTATGGGACTTATGCTCCATAGTGCCACCTCATGGCCAATTGAGGTCAAACTTTATAGGCTATTAGAGATTGCCTATGTGGACACATGATATAATTTTTGTAATGATTGGTCAATTCTTGGCCAATGGTGGTCATATTTGTCCAATGATTGAGTTGTCCTTAGTAGATCATATATATATTAGGCCACGGATGCAGCATGCAAAGTTTCAGGGCTGATAAGGTAGATGAGAATTGGCCAAAGCAATCTCGATCTGTAGCCATTCAGTGAATTAAGCCAAACCCAGAGGGGTTTAATTGGCATGTGGCAGCCATATTGTTTACAAATATTCAAATTTAATAATTCTTGACCTCCACACTCTCCTGAACATTTTGAGACCAATATTGTGTTGATACCTTGAAAAACCTCAGATTAGTAGAAAAATGTAGATGTAACATATTTTGCCAATTATGATGGAAAATATGGGGGTGGAGCTAAATACATGCAATGGGGTGTTTATGTAGAATAAAGCAAGGATTATGTAGAAACAAGAATTTTGACTGTAGGCCCCACGGTTCAGGAGATATGACCAAAACTTTGCTCTATAGCGCCAGGCTAATTGGGGTCATTTCACTTGCCTGAGTAGTGGGGGGTTTCTACACCTACCCCTAAAGGTGCTTGGACCCCTAATAAAACAAAAACTTTGCATGACATGAGAGACAGCCACTGTGTTTTGGTGTCTTGTACGTTTGTTTGTTTTAATTGTTAAACTTTCACATGGCATCACAGTTTGACATTCTTTTGACCTGAATGAGCTCCTATACATCGGGGGCTTAACAACAGAAAAGAATTTTCTGTGTGTATGTCCCTAAAGTCTAGCATGAGCCATCTTAGCACACCAACAGCTGGCTGACAAGATTATTGAGGTTGAACAGAAACAGTCAGACTCAGACATCATGGTGACTTAAACCACACCAACCTGAGTGTTGGATAACCAAAATATAAACAACTGATCAGCTGCCCCACCAGAGAAGACAAAACAACTGACTACTGCTACAGCACCATCAAGGATGCCCCAATTGGAAACACTGATCATTTCCTCATCCATCTAATTCCTCCCTAAAGACAAATGCTTAAAACCAAAAAGAAGTGAAATCAGTGAGAATGTGGTCTCCTGATGCCATAGAGCAGGGGTGTCAAACTCAACCAGTAAAAGGGCCATATTAAAAAATCTCAAAAATCCATGGGCCAGAGGAAATTTCATATTATTTAATTTTTAATTAATGTTGTGCTATAACCCAAACTGGCCATTGTTTATTCGAAATATGCAAAAACTTCAATAGTAAAATATAGACACTAGTAGTAGACCTCGAAATATTACATGGACATTTGGAATATTCAAAATTTAAATGTCTCTAGGTGCTACGTCTTTTAAACTTGCCTATTTGCTTGATCTAGACACCTGGCATTCTTTCTTTGCTGCAAGTTCATTAAGACTTGGGCTCAACTTCTGAGCTGCTAAGCTAACATTAAGTGTTTATATGGGTTGAACTGCAGCTGAAATGCATTTTTTATGATATGACTGGTGTGGAACTGCATCACCCTGTCCCATAGATTGTTGTTGGGGTAGGAGAGTCGGAGAGCATGTTATGTTGCACTGTAGTGAACGCTGTGAAACGGGCTAATATTAATAGAAAAGGTTAGGCTTGTGTGGCCAGCCTGGTCTGGCCCACATGCCTTGTGTTTGACACATGGGCCATAGAGGATTTGAGGGAATTTCTAGATTCAACCAACTGAGACTCCTTCAAATCTACAAATAACAACCTGGACGACTATGCAGATGCAGAGAAAAACTGGAGCAGCAGTTCTCCTCGAATGTATGGAGAGGAATTTGTGTCAAATTGAAAAGCAATTGCTACAGTGAAAAAATGTGAAATACAATGCACACATGACAGTTATTTTCTACAGTGACATGCAGAATCCGTGCCAAAATGAAAAACAAAACCTCTATTACATTGTTTTCTCTTTGCTTGACCTTTTTACTGAAAAACAATATATGAGGATTTGCATTTTAAAAAAATGAATGCTGAATTAATGTCAAAATTGAATACAATCCACCTTAAAATTAAATGGCATAGCTGTTGCCAACCTGAAATCATAGATAATGCTTTCTTCCTTGCAGTTGTTAAATCCATATGATGGATCTTTTACATTTCATTTTGGCACATTTTCTGCATGTTAGTGTTTAAATACAGTCTTGTGTGGGCATTGCACTGCACTGTTTTGGTTGCATTTCAACATGGAAAATATGTTTGAAGTTCAAAAAAGTGGTAAAACAACGTAAAAACATTGTAGCAGAGGTTTTGCCTTTAAGCTGGTACTTATTCCACGTCACCTATGGAAAAGCAATGTTGTGTATTGTATTTTACTGTTCTCACTGTTATGATTGCATTTTAATAAGGCAAATCCATTTACAGTACTGCAGGGTGGAAAGCAATATAGCTGTGCCTTCATTACATTTCAAGATGGATTGTATTAAATTTTTACACAAAATGAATTTTGGGAGGAGGAACATGCCTGAAACGCCTCCTCCTACCAGTCTAACGCTCTACAGATTTCATTTTCTACCTTCCATTTCTTATGACAAAGTTTTCACAATCCCCACCACTACACTATCTCCTGCCTGTTACTCAGTCCTATATCAGTCCTTCTACAGTTATAAAAAGGGGACTCTGGCCTTCTAGGTCCAGGTAGAAGCCGCCCAGAACTCCAGCCCAGGTTCTCAGAATTCTCACCCTTCCCTTAATCAGTCTTTCCTCATACTATCACCATATGTTGAAGGCATGGTCCGAACTCGCACATTCAGCATTTAATTTTTAACATGCAAATCCTCGTGTATTGTTTTTCAGTAAAGAGGTCAGGCTTATTGAAAACAACATAATAGAGGTTTCCATTTTGGCACATATTGTGCATGTCACAATAGGAAAGTAATGTCATATGTGCGCTGCATTTCATGTTTTTGTCACAGTAGTGACTGCTTTGCAGTTTGGCACAAATTGCCAAATTGAAACAAATGCTCCTCAATCTGGAAAGGACTCCAAACTATCACAAACTTCAAGCCTAATGCATCAAATGTAGCAGCAAACCTTCTGCTCCCAAACCAGCTTAATAACTTTTACTCAAAAACTGAAATACAAAGGACATCTCCCCCCTCCCTCCAGTCTGTCTGCTACACGCTGTCAGCAGCCTCTTCACACTTCACCCCCATCTGCTCTCACCCCTACAACACATATGACTACCTCCCCAACACCTCCCGTAATCATCATTAAACAGCAGGTCAGCCGTGTCCTCAGGAAACAGAACAGTAGGAAAGCCCTGACAGTGTCTCACCTGCAATACTTAGGCACTGTTCTGAACAGCTTTCTCCCATCCTCAATGATCTCTTTAGTCAGTCCCTGACTCAGTCTGTTGTGCCTGCTTGCTTTAAGACCTCTGTCATCATACCAAGTCCTAAAAAGTAAAATATCTCCTGCTTAAATGACTACAGACCAGTTGCTGTAACCTCTGTAGTCATGAAGAGTTTTGAGAGCCTTTTACTTTAGCACCTCAAAGTCATGACTGATGCTCTCCAAGACCCTCTGCAGTTTGTGTATAGACCTAACAGGTTTGTAGATGATGCCATACATCTGTACATTCTTCAACACCTGGATGGCCCTAACACTGATTCCATGTGCTGTTTGTAGACTTCTGCTTTCACATCATTTTTCTTGTCCTTCTGTAGATAAACTGTAGCAGCTCAATGTCCCCCATCTGTCTGCTTCTGGATCCACAACTTCTTGTCTAACAGGAAACAGTATGTCAGAGTGGCTGACCATATTTCAGACGCTCTCCGCCTCAGCACTGGTGCTCCACAGCGCTGTGTGCTCTCTTCCCTGCTGTACTCTCTACACCAATGACTGTACTTCTAGCAGTGATTCTGTTAAACTTAGCAAGTTTGCAGACAACACTACCCTGGTCTCTTTGCCCATCTTTTGAGAACTAGCCAGTATTAAAAGATTTCTTTTTTATTCATAATATTATGTTGGAGGCCTGGGGTTGAAGGGGATAGCCCTTGGTCCCGACAGTGGTCAGTGATTCCTAGACATCACCATTAAGCATGACCTCAGATGGGACAGACACAGCACTGAAGTCATGAATAATGCCCAGCAGCCCTTGTATTTCCAGTGACAGCTCAAGAAATTTGGGCTGACTCAAGCACTGCAGGTCAAGTTTTACACTGCCATAACAGAACCAATCATCACATCCTCCATCTCCATCTGGTTCGGCTCTGCATCTTTACACACCAAGCGTAAGCTACGGCAAACGGTGCAATGTGCAGAGAAAATCATTGGCTGTCGGCTCTCTACCCTCAAATATCTTTTCTCATCTAGGATGAAGAAGAGGGTGGGGAAAATTCTGGCTGACCCCTCTCAGCCCAGTCACTGTCTTGGTTGGAGACCAAGAGTGAGAGCCCTAAAGGCTCAAACCAACTGCCACCTCCTCAGCTTCTTTCCCCAGGCCATCATCCTCCTTAACAAGGAGGATATATATATATATATATATATATATATATATATA
>JAILXH010010648.1:39058-49963 GCA_023558415.1 Piaractus mesopotamicus | reverse complement strand
GTGTGTGTGTGTGTGTGTGTGTGTGTGTGTGTGTGTGTGTGTGTGCATGCTTTTTCATCTCCTGTTAAACAGACCCTATAGTCCTGTCTGCATTAAATCTAATTTGACCCCATTCCTGGTGCCAAAATGGAACCTGCAGTAAAGTCAATGGCCGGTGAAGCTCTAAAAGGTGGAGATGGTGAATTGGATGTTAATTACCAGCATGCAGTCAAGAAAACAGAGCAAATTCTCCTGTGTGTCTTACAGTTAAAATGAACATGTCAGTTGAGGAAGACACTGACAGGGAGAAAGAGAGCAGCAGAACTTTGTGATTATCAGTTATCAATACAATGTCAGATGTCTATGTCAAAACATGAGGTGAACGTATGCAAAAATGCTCCTTGCAAGTTAGAAACCAGGCTTTCAGCTTCCTCTGAACTAACGTCAGATTGTTCACTCATGCCCACAAACGGCTGTCTATGCCTAAATATGTCTTTTTATTAAAAGAGTTCTTCTGAAGAAGGAATATATGACTGTTTTGTTTTCTTCACAGCCAATTTGTATGTTGAAAACTAAACTTGATGATGTGGTGGTGAGTGGGGAAATGACAAGGTGAAGTGGTGCGAAGGCATGTGAACTAAGCGTTACACTGTTCTGCTACTCAAAATATTTTGTCAAGGTTGGCAGGTCTGCAAATTATATTTTTGAACAAGTTAACACTTGAATAGGATTTTAAAATAATTCATTAGACATATTTTAATGTTATGCTTAAACAATCTAATTATTTGTTATAATCGCTTACTCATCCAAATTGCTCTGAGCAATCCATCAATTAAGGATGCCTTGTGTATCTTTTGTACAGTGATAGGAAACACGGTAACACACAGAAAGCTCCAAGATATTTAGACATGGTATGATCTGGCCCTCCTTGATAAAAGTTGGTTTAGATGCTCTTCCAGGCATCATCTAAGGAACTTAGAGTGTTCCAGCTCTGTGCGACGTTGCAGACACTCACTTCCTGTGTGCCGTGTCTGGTTTTAATTTCGCATGTGATTTTGGAGATGAGCTGAGTCTCACATTGCCCATTTGAATATTTCAAAAGACCAAGTCACAGCATTTATAATGCAAGTGCTTGAGAATAAACCATAGACCAAGATGGGGGGGGGCTATAAATATGTGCCATCATTTATTATGAATAGCACTTTGCTAAGCAGCAAAATTACAGCTCAAAGGCCTGAATGATCTTATTTAAAAGGTCTTAAGCATTGCTGTGTTATTACATAATAATGATGAATCTCCCTCAATCCCTAAAGTATTTATCAGACTTAGAGATGCATTTCTATTTCATGAGATCAGTTTTTGCTTGTCATGTTTGGCATATTGCAAACTCCTGTCGCCCAGTGAAATGTGAATTAATTATGGAGCTATTTTGTGTCCTTAGTTGACCACTTAGGTTAAACAAGGACAAAATGTTCTGTAGTAGAAGTACCCAACCTTTTTGTCCTGTGTGGCAAAATAAAACATTTGTGGTGAGCCAAGCTACAGAAATACAAGAAGGTGTTTTAATAAAGAGGTTAGATGGATCCACCATGTTCTATATCTACCATTCTGTATGTGTTCCACTATGTTCTATGTTTACCATCTTGCATATGTTCCACCCTGTTCTAGATATACCATCCTGTATGTGTTCCACCATGTTCTGTATCTGCCACTCCTGTATGTGTTCCATCGCGTTTTGTATGTACCATCATGCATATCGTCGCTGTCCAGCGAAAAACAAGTATCTCCAAAATAGAAACTTCACAGGAGAGCTCAAAAACGTTCTTTACTTTCCATGTAAGTTAATGGAAAAAGCTTTTATTCTAAGCAATTTTGGAGCATTTCAATTGGTCCAATCATCATGAAATTTTTACACAATGTAAAGGACAGCTGCTGAGCTCAAATGATGCAGAAAAGTAAAAGTCGCAAAAAATGGAGATACATGTTTTTCATTGGACAGCGACAATATGTTCCAACCATATTCTACATATACTATGCCTTAGGTGTTCCACCGTGTTCGGCATTTGCTGCCCTGTATGTGTCCACCATGTTCTAGATATACCATCCTGTATGTGTTCCACCATGTTCTGTATCTACCATCCTGTAAATGTTCCACACTGTTCTGTATCTACCATCATTATTTTTTTAAATACACTATCACTCTGAAATTGATGCTTGCAAAACATTTCAGAAAAAAAGTTGTGATGGAAGCAATTTAAGACAGAGAATGTTGTAAAATGTAAAAAGAAAACATCTTAAAGCAGGTGTTGCCATCATGCTTTGGTTTAAAAAGAGCATCCACTCATCATCTGAGCTGCTTATCCTCCTGGGTCACTGGAGCCTATCCCATCATGGGGTGGAAGGCAAAAAGCACCCTGGACAGGTCACCAGTCCATCACAAGGCAGACATACATGTTCACACCTGGGGCAATTTGTCTCCAGTTGGCCTGACTGTATGTCTTTGGACTGTGGGGGGAAACCCATGCACCCTGGTCACCCAGCTGGGGAGTCAAATCCAGGCTCTTCTCGCTGTGAGGTGACAGTGCTAACCACTGCACCAGCGTACTACCAAGGAATGTCCAGGAAAGGCTTATTTATTTATGTGCAAGGAAGGTTTGAGGCTAACCACTTTTCCAGAATATGCATCAGTGAATAATCCAACACTTTAAGAACAACACTTTTCAATGAGTGATTGCAAGGATTTTAAGTATTTCACCCTTCAAAGTGCATAACATCATCAAAACATTCAGAGAGTCTGGAGAAACCTCATAAGGAATGCATAAAGGAAAAGAAGGCATACATACGTACATCAGAATCGAACTGAGTATTGAAAGGTTTCATATAAAAATTGTTCATGCATGTGTTGTAGCCATTGCTTATTGGTCCTCGGACCTTTGCCACACTATGACAAAATCTGTCTCAATTAACTATGCTCATGTATGCTCTGCTGGTTTTGCTTCTTGCTTTCCATAATTAAGCTGATGCTTGGCCTGGCACCAATAATAATTAACCTACACCTTTTTCTGCGAATACCTTTCCGCTGACACATACAGATATATATATATATATATACACACCTCCAGTGGAGCAGATGTTCTCTTTATCTGCTGTCCAGAGCAATCCTGCATTTTGCAATGGAGGTTGATTTTCTCTTCTCATTGCCATCACCTGGTGTGCCTGTCAGCGGTTCTGGTGCATTCCGGGACTCTATTGACCTCCCTGCTGCAATCTGAGATGCTGTAATGGGTATTAGAAGGTCTAGCACTTCAGCCGCACCGAAGGTTTGAGCACAGATGGTGGATGGTGAGGTTTTAAGGTGTAGAATGAAAATAAAATCACCGGCACAGCGAAGCATTTCAGTGTAAACCGCCTGGTCTTCCAAGCTGCTGGGTTACAGCGCATTTGAGGTATTTGAAGGAGCTGTGTAAGGTGTAACGGCTTGTGGCAGTTTGTTGATTGTTTATTGATTGTGCTTCTGTGCAAAAACAACACTGATTGTTAACAACACTAATTAAATATTCCATTAGTTACTCATTAACAGATCATGAGAGACTTACTGATGTAGTTAATGTGTTTTTCACTTTATGTGAAGAGCTCTCGAGCAGTGTACACTTCAGCCCATAAACTTAAGGTTTAAAGGCTTGTACATGGGTCCATGGTTCAACTGACTTATTTATGTGCCACCTATAAATACATTCTTTCATAGCAACTGCTGCCAGGTTGGACAAGCTTTACAAAACCTTGGCAAAAATACCATTAAGCCTAATGAGAAACAAGAAGTCGAGCTAACATTAGCATGGCTGCAAATTCACTGTTTTTATTTTTAACCTAGCTCCGATTTGCTATGACAACATAGGCCTGCAAGGTAGTATATTATTCTAAATTGGAAACACAATGTTATGTAGTGAATCTAAACAACTATTGTAGCCAGTCCGTTTGCGTATTTTGACAACAACTGTTGTCCACTGTAGTTTCTCATTGTCTTGAAAGGGATTTTTGCCAATGTTCTGTAAAGCTTGTCCAACAACAGTGACTATGAAAGAACAAATTTGTGGGTGGAGCATGGGTAGGTCAATCCTGCACTTTCATAACTACAAAACTTAAATGTTAGTTTCTTTTGTTCTATTTGGATTAGTTTTACACAGGGAGATGGACTAATGTGATGTTAATGTGATAAAGTATTGTCTGTAATGTGTACACAGTGTGTCATTATCATTGCCATTAGGTACAGAATGTACAGCCAAGAGTCAATATAAAACTTTTTTTTGTCATTTTCCATTTTTAATGGTCATAGTTATGCACCTGAGGTAAGACAATACATATCGGCTTGATTTCTTATAGCCAGACTTGTTTGAGCTTATAGCAAGGCTACAGTAACTCAAATAACCAATCTTTACAACCATAGGAATCAGAAAAGCATCTCTAAACGCACCTTGAGGTGGTTGGGCTTCAATAGCAGATGACCACAATAAGTTCTATTCCTGTAAGCCATGAAAAGGAATCCGAGGCAACAGTTTGCACAGGCTCACCAAAACCGGACAATTAGCTGTTAGAAAAAAATCAGCTCATCTGATAAATCTCGATTTCTGCTGCGATATGTGGATGATAGGTTTAGAATTTTGCGTATACACCATGAATCCGTCTGCCTTGTGTGAACTGTTTAATCTAGTAGTGGTAGTGTAAAGGGGTGAGGAATGTCTTCTTGGCACTTCTTCACCCCCCCAATACCAATCAAGCATCATTAAATGCCACAACCTATCTGAGTACTGTTGCGGGCCAAGTGCATTCCTTTATGGCCACAGATTTATCCATTTTCTAATGGTTACTTCAAGCTTGATAGTGCAGCTTGCCCTAAACCACAAATCATCTCAAACTGATTTTATGAACTAAAAGTTTACTGTACTTCAAAGCCTAAACATGCCTACCCACAACCTTGCAGTGCAGAGTGAGTTTTTCCTCATTTGAAGACTTCAAAAACCCCTTCTGATTATGTATCTTGAAGGAGGGAAGAACTTTTGAAAAACAATCGCTGTTTTGTGCATGCTGGGTACTTTCAAACACGAAAGGACGCATTTCAGCACTATAGAATACTGCATGACATGACACATTAAATTAAGTTTTAGGTCAGAATTCCCCTTTAAGATTAATAGCCTGCTATTTAAGAGGTTAGCCTGTGTACACCAAGGCTGCAATAAGAGCAGACTGGTATAAATGTTAGCATGTGCAGTAATGCCATGATTTATTTGTCCTATAAGAAACTAATAGGAGCGAGAGATTAATAGCTGCAGTGCGTGAAGGATTAATAAATGGAGTGCGAGGTTATCGCCCCGAGCGTAGCTGCAGATCACAGATAAGATCAGTCCTGCTTTTTCAGCTTTAGCGCAGTTGGAGTGAATCACTCTGGAGGCTGCCTGTCCCACTGCATGGTGGAATGAAGCCTGAGTGTGTGTGTGATGCTGTGCTCTCCAGGAGAAGCCATTCCAGCCCAAACACACACAGACGCACACAGGCAGTTTACCCTGTTTCAACCCATAATTCACTTCGGAGGGCGCAGAACCCACGGAATGCTGCTCACACGCAGAGCCACAGTGAGTCTATCTCACTTTAGCAGAGCATTCAGAGAGACAGCGGCTCATGGCAGTTCTAACAGGTTCCTTCATCAACTCGACATGGTGTTGGTTTCCTGTCACTGAATTTAGCATCAAAACAGGAATAGGTGAACAAAGGGTTTGACATCATTCTCAGGTGCATCTATTATTGGCAGTCAGGAAGAGTTAGCCCCAGTGCGTGAGCATGTGATGAGCCATTGCAGGGAATCACATTACACTGTGAAAAATAGTTTGTCATTCAACCTAAAATATGCATTTCACATGGTAACCACCAGTTTAATTCATTTTACTGAATGCATTCCCAATTAAATTGTGCTAAAAAGAAGCTACACTATGTAAGATTTTGGGGATCTCTCTGGTGGAAATTTGTAAATTATCCAATTATAATTCCAAATTTGTAAATTTGGAAATTATCTGCAATGTGCAGAGAAACATTTTGTAATGTTGGTTGTACTTCATTCTCCTTTCCTGTGTGGAGAAATCAGATGATTGTGAGCACATTGAAAGAGTATTTCTCCTTTTTCGTGTGACATGGTCTAAAAAACTACCGCAAAATCTGACTTGATGCATCTGACTTCTACTATTTCAGGCCTTACAGAGTGACTCACAGCATAAACACACACACACATACACTTTACTTAGTAAAGCTACTTCTTTCCATTTTAACAAAAAAGTTTACAAAGTGCAGCTTTAAAAATAAGCAAAGTGATGGAGACCTGCTGGCAACATCACGTATAAACAAAAATAATGCATGGCCAGGGTAAGAATGAGATAAATAGTGACCATTACTTAGTAAGGCCTAGGAATGAGATAAATAGTGGCCATGACTTAGTAAAGCATGAGAATAAGATAATTAGGCCTTGACCACATCTTAATAAGGCATGATCTCATTTCCACACATTACTAGTCGTGACCATGACTTAATTATCTTGTTCCCATGCCTTGTGACCACACATGTTTTTTATTTATACGGAATGTCACCAGCCGGGCTCCTTACAAAGGAAAATAAAAGATCACAGGAAATACAGTGTTCCTCTCAGAAATACTTTGTATCTTCCTCAGGCCTATTTTTAGCTGTAAATAAATTTGGGCTGCAACAATTTGGTAAAAAAAGAAGTGCAAAAATCAGCGGTTTGTAAGTTTTATGTATTAATCAGATAAGTGTGAAGTACAAACTTCAGAGTTCTAGGTAGTTGTTTTAAGTTCAGGTTCATGGTAAGTTCAGAGACAGTCTAACTAAATGACGCTGTGGCAGCTGGCTGCTTTTCACATAGTGACGAGGGCAGAAAAAAAAAATGATTTAAATGAAGTGTCAGCAGCCCTTAGGTAAAATGTTGTGTAGTCTATCTACATTAACATATTTATTTACTTATTTTTTACCATCATTTCCTACATGGGGTGGTTTATAATAAGACACAACTTAAGCATCTGAGCCGGAACTTTCAGGTTGCAAAAGCGGTATATGCCAGATCCAGTGCTGCTTATAGGCAGATACTGGAACTCACCCACTGAAATGTCTAACACGGTTTGGCTATTAACTGGTTAAGTGTGAGGTGCATTTTCCAAATTAATGTGTAATTACTTCAGTTGAAGACTGTGCCAAGTACCAAGGCGGTCTAAAGATGCCATAGAAGAATCATATTTAGCTACCAAAAGAACTGTTTGGAAAAAAGATTTTTTACAAGAAGAAACTTTAAAATGTTTAAACTGTTTGAAACTTTAATGATGTGCAGGTGCCTTAAACTTTAAAAAAGTACTTCACACTTACACATCTCATTTACCAAAATGATAATCACACAATACCTTAGATTTTCTACCTCACACTTACCCAGAGACTTCATAGAAACCGTTGTGTATTTCATCGTTATAGAATATATAATTTACAATCATGTTATCCAAAATAAGTACTTTGGCATATGTATCTCACATTTACCCAGGTTAATAAGTAGAATCAGAGGAGTGTGAGTAAGTTTCTATGATGCCTACGGTCACTCTGACAGTTTCCAGTTCATTACAAGAATTGTAGGAGGCAATGACTTCTATTGTTTTGTTACACCATAAAAGTATAAACTTGCTTGTTTGAATGATCGTGCTGTTGTGGCATAGACAAAGTAAGAGGCTGCTGAAGAGACAAATGTTTATTTAGTCCATTAATTGATGAATTGTCAAAAGATTAATAAATAGTGTAAATAGTGTAAAAAGACATTTAATATTTGGCCAGAACAAAGCATTTGCCAGAATCACAGGATGGAGGAGCTCACAGCATTTAGTTTTAGGCTTTGCATTTTGCTACCCTGACCTGCTCCCCCCCTTTACCCCAGCTGAGGTTGTGTCAGGCTTAGGATTGATGGTCCAGCTGGTGGTAGCAGCAATGAGCCAAGCGGTGATCAGAGAAGGCCGTAAATTGCCCTGACAGATTTGGATTGCCTGGGTGACCCGCAGGTAACAGGCTGTGGAGAGCAGGTCCATTTCCATGCTGTGGGCTGCTAAACATTCCTGCCAATGCTTATTGGGCTACAGTTTCCTCAATCACTCCACCTCCTCCTCATGCTGGATCCTGCTTCCGTATGTTGCCCATCAAAAGTCTGGGGAAACCTAGTTTTTCAAAACGTTTAAGTAGAGTAGTCAAAGTTACATGACAAATTATTATTATTATTTTTTAACTTTGACCAGGGCTGGGAGGGGCAAGCAGGACTTGGGGTCCTCCATTCTGCTAGCAGACGTATGATAACTAAGAGGCTAACTACTGACAATGACTGCTACAAGCTGTCCATATACATTTATAACTGGCTAATTTGTGTATTGCCGATGCTTGATTGGATGCTTGTTTACAGTTCTAATAAGTTTGTGTGGCCATCTGCAAAGCCATGCCTCCACAGTCTCTAGGAGACAGTGCCAACCAGTAGCAGGATGCTACATTGCACACCCTTCAAAGGTTACCTGGTCCTCAGTGACCTACCAAGTCAAGACAAGTCCTCGTGCCCTGCCATGCCAATCCCACTATCTGGCCTATCATCCCCATAGAGAGTAGCACTGTTTCACCTTGACTGCTGGAGGGTGCAATCCTGCTTCTGACACCACTGTAACATCAGCAGAGAGTAAGACACAGATGTAACCATGTTTCTGCTGCTTGAAGTGATCTTTTTGGAACACACTGGCAGAAAAGGTACATAACAACACACAAACTCATGGGTGAGGTCACCACCAGCCACAAGTTTCACCCTGATGGTAGCCCCCATCACACACAAAACCCACACAACACAACAATTTGAGCAAATCAGACAAATGTGATTAATTGCATATTGCTACACAAAACAATGCTATCTATTCTGAGAACACTGTTGTAAATACAAATTATGCTGTGAGCATTTGTTGACGAGTTGAATGATAAAGAATTAAACTCCACTTGAACATGCACGTGCATCATGTAGGCATATGGACGCTACTGATTACACTTGTGATTTCTGTGTTTTTATGTGCAAATAACAAAATCGTGAGTGTAATTTACGGTGGAACTTGAGCAAATTAGACAAATTTATATCAATTTGTTACAAAACACAATGCTATGTATCTCCATTAATTGTTTGTATTGTTTGACAGTGCTAGTTTTAATACAAATAATAATTTTTTCAATAACTTAACATATTAAGACTACCAAACTGAGCACCAGCGATCCATCCTGAGAATTCAGCTAAGACCCCATAACCTCGTTTAATACTTCCGCTAGAGGAGACACGGTATGTGCACGTGCTTGTGAAACGCATCAATGTGTAGAATTGGAGCTTTTTTGTGCTACTGAGGCTTCCCCTACTGTTGGATGTACAACTGTGAGTGAAAAGCCCATTCAGAGTGCAGTTCGGATAAGTAAGCGCTTAGTACCGACTGGGTCTATCGGAGTAACAATAAAACGTGCCTGATATGTGTCTTTTATTCCTATTCTTGTGTTTGCTTATTCAAAAAGGTAGTTTCTGCAGAAAATAGATGAAAATCTATAGATTTATTGCTTTGTTCAACCACATTCTTTACAAATCAAATAAATGCAGCACTCGTGTGATTAACAGAGAACAGCTGATTAAATGGTAGAAATAGCCACATGTTTGGCTTAAAAGGTCAAAGACTGAGCAGGTCAGAGTTTGAAATGTCTAATGGTGTTTAAGGAATTCATGCTGCATGTTCTTACCTGCAAAATTACTGTTTACAATACAGCGTACTAAATGATGCATTCTTCCAGGGTCTATGAACAACACTGAAGGAAACAAATGGCAGCATTTTGCTTTAGGCTACATGACACCTACATAAGCTTGTCATGACAACATGACATAACCCTACATAAATGTTTATCAGTGCTTATTCCAATAGGCGTCATCCGTCATAAAGGCTACTTTGATCAAAACTGGCAAATGTAACATTTATAGCGAATATTGCCTATTGGAATAAGCATTAATAAGCATTTATGTACGGTTATATCAGTTATATCAAGCTTGTGACAAACTTATGTATGTGTCATGTAGCCTTATAAACAGTACCCTACAGTAAAGTGCTACCAAACATACTCTACAAGAATAAAACTTGAACATGGCATTTTAGTGCACAATTTGTATTGTGCACTAAAATGCCATGTTTAACATTTGGGAAAAAATAAAACATAAAATGTGTCATAACTTTTGCACAGGCTATATGTTATGTGTTGTTTTTTTTTTCTCAATATGTTAAATTAAGGAACTAAATAGTAATTGTGTATTAAAATGTGCAGAAGGATGTTCCTTGATTAGGATTCATCCTCACTTATCTTTCAAAATGTTTTAATACAAATGGGCATGTTAAGTGTGTACAATAACTTCCTGCTTAAATACTTTGTTTGGAGGAAAACAGCACATAGTAAAATAGTACTAGTATTTGTGACAGTGCTACCTTAGTAATACATTCAAAGGCCACACATTTTATCCTCTTGTTGTTCTGTCAGCACTCATCAGTGCTCAAACCTTTGAGGTGTTTAAACCACATTTGGCCTAAAAGAATTTCAATATGCATTTTTAACCAAAGTTGGGAAAAGAAAACTGTCAAATCATTATTTAGGCAACTTTTGACGGGCAGTGTATCTGATGCTGCTGCCTTTTCATCTTTTAGTTATTTGTGACAGCTTTGCCACAAACTTGCTGCGACCGCACACTTTGTTTTTTTATCATCAGTTTATTTATCCACCAGCGTGGAGAACAACTGCGTATTTCTCTCCTGATCGCCCCCCTGGAGAGCTCCTTCCACCCCGAAGCCTCTCGGG
>JAILXH010010648.1:19179-29304 GCA_023558415.1 Piaractus mesopotamicus | reverse complement strand
TTTTTTTTTTTTTTTTAATTCCTTGATGTACCCATGACCAAAATAAAAGCTTTTAGAGCCTGGGGATCCAACTGGGTCTCCCATTCAGTCCCAGACCAGACTGAGCTCTGCTTAACATAGATGGGGATGATGGAGTTCCCTCAGTCCTCCTGGCATTTTGTCCAAATGTCAAATGTCACAGTAAAAGAAGTGAGCAGTGCTGCAGTGCTGCAGCCAGCTTCCTGCCTGCCTGTGAAATCCACTGGATACATTCCAGTGAGTGCCCCATCATACACTGAAATACAGAGCGGCCCTCCACTCCCAGTCAGCTTTTAAAGCATAGGGTATCTCTCAGCCCCTCTCAGCATCTCTCTCTCTCTTTCAGCTGCGAGATGGAGCGAATGTGCTTCTGCTTTGTTGCGTCCAGTTTCCAGGTCAGGTGTGCTCACTGAATCTGAGATGTGCATGTGTTTCAGCACGGCTGTGATTTTTTTTTTCTCTCCATGCTGCTCGGTCTCAGCTCAGAAAGAAACTGCAGAGAGAGCTCTAAAGCACACGTCCTGCTTTCTTTTGTATCTGTCAGCAATGTTTTGTCAATTGCCCCCTTTTTTGAGGGCACAAAACAGCTATTTTTGGGCTTTTGACCATTGTTTTTAAGTAGTGTCATCATCAAATAACCAAGCACTAGTGCTGCATTCACTTTTATAGGATATATAATAATTTCTCATGTTTGTCACTTCTTGTTTTTTTTTATTTACTTTATTTTGTTTGTTATTAACCATGTTTTATGTTTAAAATCATGTAGTAGTAGTTTATTATCACTGATGACCTCTTTTGCTGTTATGTTTTCACACCAGTGGGCTTGTATGTTTCACACCAGTGGGCTTGTAGCCACAGTGCTCCTTAAAAATCTGTTTTTGCTTTATCTGTCCACATAACTTTTTTAGTAGTCTTCTGGCTCATCTAATCGCTAATAATGATTTTTTATTTTAATAGGGTAGCACCATCCACATTCCTAACTGATCATCCAGTTGACTGAACCTCCTGACCCTCACCTATACCAAACTGATAACTTAAAATATCACATACATTTGCCAACCAAAATATATAATGTTGCATCACTTAAGTAAATGGATGAATTATTCACAAACTTTTAAGCAGCATTTTACACCTTGCTATGCAATGTGCTGCGTAGAAATCTGATACACCACTTGTTCTGGCTTGATCTGGCTACATTTGCACAACTTGAGCAGCTTAATTGCATAATTACTCATTCTTAACATTAGGGCATGGGTGGTAACACTACTTTACATAACTTTGAAGGGGCATTCTGGCCTAAAACTAGCATTTAACATGTAAATCATTGCGTTATGTAATTGCATCCCTCAGTCTCATCAGTTTGACAGAATTCATAATTTTGTATTCTTTTTTAAATTTGAGTTCATCGCTGTTCTCTCACCACATTTTCCACGAGCATGCATTGTGCTA
Source organism: Piaractus mesopotamicus (assembly GCA_023558415.1). Taxonomy (NCBI): domain Eukaryota; kingdom Metazoa; phylum Chordata; class Actinopteri; order Characiformes; family Serrasalmidae; genus Piaractus; species Piaractus mesopotamicus. The sequence goes on along the minus strand of JAILXH010010648.1, from coordinate 27,837 downwards.
ATACATCATACAGCCATGGAGAAAGAAATGCACTGACATAGAAGCTAATGAATACTAACATGATATTTGGCTGCCTAACAGTAAGCACTTGGTAGCTGGCAGTGAAAAAAAAAAATCCAACAGTGCTTTTATGTTTTCACACCAGTGGGCTTGTAGTTTTTTTTTTTTTTTTTCAAAGGTTACTCCCACCTTCAAGATATATCATCTGAAGGGGGTTCTCCTAAACTTTAGACCATAAATGGTTACATTTTTCATTTTGGCTGGAGCGCCTTCTGAAAAGTCATCCCTGAAGCAGTCATTAGGTATGTCTAATTTCAAATCACGTTTTCCTCCTATTGTTGCCATGCCAACTTGAATCCACTGAGTATGAACTGTATCAATTGTAACAGACCAAATTATTACTCTCCTTGATCTCAACCTTCAACCACATATTCTAGCAGCAAAGCTACATGTTTCTCCTGGTCCAAGTTTTGGGATAAATACTTGGAGCACAAGAGCTAGCATCTTTGCATGTTATCTCTGGGGGAAAGGGTGAGGTTCTCTCAGGCTGCCGGGCTAAAGTAGGCATGAGTTGTTTGAGGGCACCACTCACTGGCTGTCCCAAAGGATGTTAGATGTGTTCTGCCCACTGGCTGAGAGCTGATCCATCCTGTGTATATAATAAGTCAGCCTGGGTCAGCCTTGCATTAGGAATGTCCACTGGTGCTCATGCTGGAGATAGATAATGCTCATTTGCTGCTTGAATTCTGTTCTCTCACATTCATGGCCATTAGAGGCCAAAGAAGTGGCATTATTGTTTGATTAAAGGCAAACTTAACCTAGAAATGCTAACGTAGCTAACCATAAATAAGAAATAATGGAGGCGAGCATGGCTGCATTTGTCTAATGGTGACTGGCGCTGCTCACGAGTCATGATTCACAGTATTAGTGGTTTGGGGTGAACCATCTTTGAGAGAAACTGAAGGTGATATTGAAGCTATACTTTAGCCTAAAATGTGAACATTCAATTATAAATGAGAACTAATGCAAGCGAGCATGCAACTGAAGGTGTGAAAAAGTAAAATTAATCCCAAAACGCTTAGATAGCCAACCATAATTTGAAGCTAATGGAGTTAGCATGTTTGTGTAACAGAAGCTGGTGCTGCTAATTCATGATGCATTAGCAATGTTAGCAGTTTTGGGTGTAATTAAAGACATGACTAACATTAAACCTAAGTTAAAATGCTAATATAGTTACCAGTAAATGCATTTGTTGCTAATTCACGCATCTTTAGCAATATTACCAGTTTTATGTAAAACTGCTTTGGGTTTACCTGAAGGCATGAATTAAGGTATAAATAACTCCAAAATGCTAACATCACCAGCCATAAATGAGAGTTAATGAGAGTTAGCGTGCTTGCATTTGTGTTATAGTAACTGGTGCTGGTAATTTCATTCTGATTCATTAGCAGTATAAGCAGCGTTTTGTGAGATTTTCTTAATATGTCCATATTTCTTGTCTGAAAAACACGGTCTATTGTTCTGTGATCTAGCTCATTCTTTCTGAACATCCGTCTGACCAAAATCAGGCGGATGTCTTGGTGAAATGGTTAGTCATTAAAAAGCGTCTCCCCTCTGGTTGAGCACTATGAAGGCTGAGTGCTCACTCATGGAAGTTTCAGTGGAGCCCACCCCCTCACCCTGCACTGCTTTATATGCCTCGTTTCGGGGCTGGCAGAGCCGAGCCATTGAGAGAAAAGTGAAAAACCAGAGAAAATTGGATCTATCTCTGTGAAGAATAAGGAGAGGGGGAAGGGAACGGGGTTGAATGAAGAAGGCCAGCACACCGCCAAGACAGACCAGCATGTGGCCACACCATTTCCAGTATAATTTCACCACACACAGCCCTGATTCAGGGGACACACACTGTTTCCATATCAATCTCCCTCATGTCCTTGCTGTGCCGTACCGTGACGGAGCATGCCTCAACCTAAATTTGAGAACTATGTTAGTTATTTCACATTCTCAGGGCACAAGACCAGGCAAGCATTGCTCACATATTAGACACAAAGTGAAAAGGACCACCGAAGACTGAAGGCATGTCACTGTCAATAAGAGAATGCAATAAACAAGAACGGATGTAGGAAAAATGAAGAAAAAAAGGCCCAGAGCAAGGATGGCTTGCATGTGTATTAACTTTGCCCAATTAGCAGGCTTAGTTATTAGTTATTACTCAATAACTGAATCTGCATCCGTCTTCTGTTGGCATTCTGAATATATGACATTATTATGTATTTTCAGAATGATAAAGCGTGCAAGTTCATTTCATTATGAACAAATGATGTGATCACATTGCCCTTTTTATTTATTTATTTGTTTATTTTATTTTTCATTTTTTGTCTTTCGCCTCCAGCAATCTGTTACCCTGAGTCATCAGCCAAGGTATGCAGCATTGGCTGAAAATAAAAACAGCCCTAACAAATGGCTCAAAACGGGCAGTCCCAGAATAGCTCTTCTGAAGTCTGTCTCTGGCTCAATGAGCCGCTCTCAGTGTTATTGAGTGTACAGCACCTTTTGGCTCTAGTACGCTGAGCGTATGGGGCAGTGGCCTCTATCGTCTGCTTTTCCTCTCTTTTTTTTTTAACCTTCTCTCTGACTCCATTATCTGGCTTTTTTTGTTTTTTGCCTTTGGGCGCCCCATGTCATTTCAAGCTTGCTTCCTTTGCTTGAGATTAACTTGAACGCAAGTCTCTTTACTCCACTGAGGACAGAAATGAAATTAGCTCTGGGATGGCTATGTGATCTCATTTAGATAGCAGTATACACTCCTGTTGGAGTGAATGCATGACTGTTTTGAAGTGAATGGATGATGGATGTAACATGTTTCTTATTGCACTGTCAATTCTAACTGCGGAACAGAGGCAGCAAGGGGGTTGTTTAAAAAAAAAAAAAACTGTATTAGGTTTTACAGTATGAAATTCTGTGAAGGACTAAAATGTCGTTATAGGAAGCCTGAGGTGGTCTAGGCCCTCTCAAGTTGTTTGCACAGGGTTCACTCAAACTTTTTTTTTGTTGATAGGAATGAATGGGGAATGCTCAACATCCTGAAAATGTTACACTTATACACATTAGCACTGTAACACCTCAGCAACACCATAGCAACCACCTAGGATAACATAGCAATGGCCTATGAACACCTTAGCAGCCACCCTGGCTACCCCTAGCAGTGGGTTAGCAACACCTTAGCAACCACCTTAAATACCATAGCAACAGCCTAGCAACACTTTAGCAACCACCTGATATAGCACAGTAATAGTAATACCAGATCAAAGGCCTAATATCACCTTAGCAACCACCTGGGATACCATAGCAACACCCTAGCAACACATTAGTAACCACCTAACAATAATCAAGCAATGCCCTAACTGGAATTGCTATATAAACCAATTAAATCGTCAAAAGCAGTCAAAGATGTTCTGCAACGGGAACTTTTGAAGCCTTATTATCTGGCTTTGTGAAGCCAATTAAAGTTTATTCATGAATGTTCCCTTTCTAGTTTGTCTTGTGCTCTTAAAATACAGGATGAATGTACAGTCATTGAGTTTTTGAGTGCTTGTGCCCTTATTCCCGCCTCAAACAAACATAGCTGACTACCTTTGATCATAACCGATTTTGAGCGGCTATCACCATGGCAACATTTCCACGGTTACATGCCACCGGTTACATGCTACCATCGGTCGCATACCATCAGTGTTTTACACCAATTCTGTAGTATAGCAAAGAATAACCTATTATTTTGTTTTATTTTATTTTATTTTATTGTATTTATAATTTTTACAGCATCGCCCTGTTTCAACAGGCTGAGGGAAGCTAGCTGAGCTGTGCAATGTTCTAGCATTGGCTTCTACTTAACTAGCAATAGCAAGCTAGATAAGCAGTAAAGTTGACCTTGGAAATTCAGTTAAAGGTTGAATAATGCAGAAAAAGCCCCAGACAGAAAAGGTGGGCCTGTGGTTAATTAACATTTACCCTCCATGGTACGCTGTCAGTAACTAGATAAGGTCAGCAAATGTGTTTACTTTTTTTTTTCTGTCAGTAAAGTAGGGTAGGTAGCTGTGGTGGTTGTCAACCTTACTATGGTGATGTCTCTAAGACATAATGCTTCCTAGCTGCCCTCCTCAACCTGTAACCAGCACCCCATCACACACAAAATTAAATTCTGGCTACGCAACTGGTGCAGGAAAAGGGCAATTAAAAGATAGTCCTAATGTGATAACATAGACAGATAGACTGCTTCATATTATCTTCTTTTCTGCTTCATATTTGATAAAGCATGTTCTGATTGGATTACATTACTTTTGTACAATAAAATGGAGATTCATTTTTTTCCCCTTACATATTCAGCTGGTAATTTTGAGAGATATTTCCTTTGCAACCCATGAGCATTCCAGGATATTTTAGTTGGTATGCAAATATAAGGACCACAGTACATCAGCAGAATTAAATTAACTTCACCAGTGTTAAATTAACACCTATAGAGTTCACATGAAGTCATGTTCAGAGCTAGTACTGCCTCAAGAGCTCTGATAAAAAAAAGGTTGTACTGAATATGTGTTTATGACATTGCCATTTGTGTGTTATGTCCATGTTTTTCACACCCGAAAAAAGCACAGGTACATACATCACTCACAAAATTATTTTTGTTTGAATGTGTTTAAGGCTGTGTTACACCATAGCAATCCATTGCATGGTAATGGTGTGTGTAACTGATGAATATTTCAGCACCAGAGTGTAATATACCAGTGAATGCCTTTAAAATGCATTTGAAATGCTGAGTGACTGGAAAATGTTAAAACCTCCTGTATGGTGGAGACCCAAGATGAAAGCTTATTTGAAATTAATGCAAAAGTGCACCTATTTGTGGCCATCTTACTTGAACATGGAGCAATTCTTCCACATAAGCATAAGGACACAGATGAAAACTCAGACTTCTCATCTCTCCACATGTTAATCATCAGAACAGAAAATATTATTCTATTAAAATTTTGTACTTGACCACTTTGTAGGAACCACTGCTTTGTAACTCCACTGCTGGTAGAGACTGTAGATCATCTGTTGGTGCACAGTTTTTGTTAGCCATCATCTAGCCCTTCATCAATGGTTAGTTTCTGAGTTGCTCTTGGCCAGATATTTTATGGTGGTGGTCCTGTTTCAACCTAGCAGTGACATTCCAGCAGCTCTGATAAAGTGGGCAGTGAAAATTAAGTACAAGTAAGGTGTTTCTAATAAAGCGGCCAGTCTGTGGAAGTACAAGTTTGGGTTTTTTTGATAGGGTGGCCTGTCAGTTAAAGTACAAGGTGGGGGTTTCTAATAAAGTTGCCAGTCTGTGGAAGTTCAAGGTAGGGGTTTCCGATAGTGTGGCTTGTTAATTGAAGTACAGGTTAGGGGTTTCTAATATAGTGGCCAGTCAATGGAAGTACAACACAAGGGTTTCAAATAAGTTGGTGAATTAGTGGAAATAGAAGGTAGGTATTTCTAATAAAGTGTCCAGTGAGTGACTTATGTTGCTTAGTGCATGTGTATAGAGTACTAATTCACTCTGCTGCATTTTTTCATTGTCAGCACCATTAAAAATGCTTCTTTGTTAAAATAACACAAATGGCTTTTCAAGAAAGGCCCCCACATGCACTGTTGACTCTGCAGCCATAATTGAGGCACAATAGTTGTGTAGTTATAGAGTGTTATGATATGTAATGTTTTACTGCAACAAATACTTTGACACCAACAGCTCTCATATTGGATGCAATTGAGTTTTGTCACATTTAGCTGTCTATTTGGTATTAGCTTTCTGTTTCCTTTTAGGCACTTGCTCAACATAATTACTTAAATTAACGTGATCAAGCTTAAGCGTAAATTATTCATCTGCTGCAAATGCAATCCGCAAAACTTTACCATCTCAATATGGCAATAAAGAGGCAATAAAAGCTCATCTAATCTATTATTCATTGCAACAAATCTGAGATAGCATTGCCTCTCGAAGTGTTAATTGTAAACCATGAATATTTATCAACACAGTTTCACTATGCAGACATTATTGTATTGGAAAACAAGCATTAATAACTTCTCATACATAAACTGTTTGGTGCATTGTTTAGTCTGGAAATGGTTTGGATGAGTTGCTGGAGAGCAGCTATTTGCATTGTTTGTTGTAGCAATTGTTTTAAATAAAATGCAACGCCTTGTTTATGTTTTATCTTTTTCTAACATGCAATAAAAATGTATATTCCAATTTTGCTTGTCAGACTTTCCTCTATTGTCAAAAAGAAAGCATGTTTATTTGATTCATTTATTTTTTTTATTTTTTTCAATGCCGTCCGGAATTCTAACCTCATTCGCATGGCCTCTAAAACCCAGCCCCATTATTGAGCAGCATCTGTACGGGCTGGGCAGATGCATATTTCACTGAACTGCATCTCTTATTCATGCACGATTCATTAGTGATGCGAAGCGCTCTTGGAACAACATGAATGATGGATCCTGAGATCTTTAAATGATGCTTGAGAACCAGACTAGACTGGCTGCATAACAATGTTATGTTTTTCATTTATATTCAAACTCTCCCTTACAAGTTGAGATACAGGTATGACCAAACTGTATATGAATACTTTTGTGTGAGCTGTTTAGGGAGAAATCTGAGCGTTCTTAAAAAAAAAAACAGACACACTGTCATGTTGGAGAGTGGAAATGGCACTGGGGGTTGTGTTCTTGCATCACATTTCTCATAAGACAAAATAGCAGACTGACATCAAAAAGAGCAAAACATATCTCATGAGCTGGTATAACCTTTTTCTCTCTTATTTTTTTTATTGTTCTTGTGTTCTTCCTCTCCCAGCTTGTTATCTCTGCAGTGTCTCATAAATTCAGAGATTATAATGAATAATCCTAGCCCTCTGTGAAGTATGTGTGTGTCCGTAAGTGTAATCTTCTACACTTGGCTGACTGCTGGGTGACGGATGGCCTGGAAGCAGCTGAAGGTTACGAGTAATTCTCTTCTCAATTGTTCGTAGTGGTTCTACTATGACCGGCATGGTTTTTGTCTTTGTGTCCCACATTTTGCTGAGATCAGTTTCCAAGGTGTTTCTGAACAGGTTTCTAGTTGATATGTTTTGCAAGCAAATAGTCGAATGTGTTAACCTTTGGAAGTCTTATTACTGGTGATAACAAAACAATGATGCAATTTTATTATTTCTTCCTGAAGCTCATTAATAAAAAAAAAAAAAGCAAATACGTTCTGTTGAAATTGTGGATTCTGAACACGTAACTGTGTACAGTATATGTACTGCAAATAAAAATAGAAAGCAGTGATTTGTAAATCCACACTGATTTGTATTTCAACAAAAGATATTTAATGTTTTATTTCATCAACTTCATTGTTTTTTTTGTAAATACACACTCATTCCGAAATTGACGGCTGCAACAGGTTCCAAAAAGTTGGAACATGGGAAATTAAAGATTAGAAACACTGTGAAATGTTCAAAAAACCAAATCTCACTAAAAATGTGTCAGCAAAAAATTATAAGTGTTTCAAATAAAGGACATCATGACCAAAGAGAGACAATCCAGATTGTTACCAGCACAAAGTTCAAAAGTGAGGGTCTATCAAGGTATGGTGGTGTATTAGTATGGCATGGGTAACTTGCACATCTGTTAACGAACCATTAATGCTAAAAGATATACATAGAGCAGCATATCATCACTATCGGAACAAAACCTTGTATCTTTGTATCTATTTTTTATTCTATTTACAAATTTCAAAAATGCCACTTTACAATATATTACAATTTTATGATAAATGGACCAATAAAATGTTGTAAAATTACTTGGGGAAAAAAAATCTTATTCCGTTAATTTTCCTCTAAAGTTAAGAACATATTTTCCTTCCCTTGTAGATGCCATTTTGGAGATATGAAGTTTGCTGTGACAGTGACAACATGCTGCATTGTAGAAAACATCATTTAGCAGGCCAATGCCCCACCAACCCAATCATCATGTCCCACTAAAACGACTATTTTGATAGATATGACAGTTTAAAAGCCTACAATAAATATCATAACAGGATTTGTTTTGGATGCATTTTAGGGATGTGCTGTATTTTGTGAGAAGATATAGATATAGATCTTTTGTAAATGTAGACCTCCTGTTGATTCTCTCCTGAATATGTGGCTCGTTTGGACAGGGGAATTTGTGGCTCTTTTTGAGAGCGGTGCCATGTTTGTTTGTTTGTGTGTTTATTCCCTGCCCCAGAGATTCCCTAGCTGTTTTATTTTTCTAAAGCTTTGATGCTGCATCAAATCTGATGCTTTGATTAAATTTTCTGAACATTTATTATGTACAACCTTTTTTTGTGACCACAGGAGCAAAGTTGTTTAGATAGTATTTGGGTGGTGGACTGTTCTCAGCACAACAGTGACATGGCAGTGGTAGATGTAGGTGTGCTTTTATACATGTCAGACTTCCTGCTAGGTTGAGAGTGGAGCAGCACCCAAAAATATACAGCCAAAAGTGGTTTTGTAGTCAGAAACTGAGGACTGACCATAATGTCTAAATCATTTGAATTGGCTAAGTTGTTCTCTTGTTGTTATGCAGCACAATGCCAGGAGAATAAGTCGATCTGTGGTT
>JAILXH010010638.1:12015-28924 GCA_023558415.1 Piaractus mesopotamicus | reverse complement strand
AAAAATATATATATATATATATATATATATATATATATATATATATATATATATATATATTGTTGCCATATGGCAACGCCATGCAGTAAATGGTTACTCTGGGCTGCTCATCACCCCTCATGTATCATGCATAAGTCTATCACTCTGCATTATGTCTTCTCAAGAGGCTGCTCCCTAAAGTAACACTATTTCAGTATTTCATAAGCATTTCATAGTGCTTCGTGCCCCACACTGACAGGTGGTGTTATGAAAGGATAGGTGGGGAGGAGCTGTATCATCTGAACTCATTCCAACACCCAGGCATGTGCAGTTATCCTCTAATCTTGCTGGCTTGCTTCTTAGGGGACTGGTTAGTGGGTGATGACACACATTAGAGCAATTACAGCGTTGTGCTGGCAGAGAAAAGCCATAAATTTGTGATGCATGAGATGTTGTACTTTGGCCAGGTGGATGGATTCTTGATCCTGCTCTTTGGCCTCATCAGCATCAACACGTTGACAGCCATCAGCGTCATCCGCTACATCAAAGGATGTCAGCCTCAGTACGGTATGTCCAAGCTTTGCCAAGCCCACAGACTCCACAATTTTGAGTTCCCACCACTTAGTCCAGGTGCTCAGGGCAGCTTGGGTCAGTGAGGGCCATGTTAAAGCCCAGCCATGTTGATTGTCCTACCCCATTAAGTGAATCTACCCCAGCGCTGCATACACCCCTTTGTTCCTTTGCCCTGCCTCCCTGCTCTGGCTTTTGATAGCAGGTACTCAACACTGTTTGTTCTGCTTAAAGTTTATTTTCAGAGCACAGACATGACCAAATTTCCATTTCCTTTTGTGGTCAACCGTTAGACTACTGATTCTTCTCAATGTGAAAACCTCTTCTCTGAAAGCGTCTGATAAATTGGTGGATATGTTTTTCAGTCTCGTTGTTTGAAACATCAGATCTTATTTGGCTGTACAAATGGTAGATAAATCAGCAAACACTGGAGAGCAACCATGCTGATGCAAGTGTTTGGTCTTGTCCTTCAGCTCATCACATCAACAAGCGTAGGGTTGGTCTTGTCATCATTGCAGTCTGGTTGTTCTCCTTGTTCTGGGCTGGCATACCACTCCTGGGCTGGGGCAGTTACAGAGGTAAGGTCTCATTATACAAGTCTGATCTCTACTATTTTTTCTAACGTTTATCTTAATAAAAAAGCATTTTCAAGTAGAAGAAAGATGAGTCAGAGATCAATGAAGTCATGCAATTGGATAACCTTGCACTGTGTAGCCCGCAGATATGGGACGTGTGAAATTGACTGGGCCCAGGCCAGGTTCTCAGTGCCGGTCAAGCTTTACGTCATCAGCATTTTCTTCTTCAACTTCTTCGTACCAGTCTCAGTTATAGTGTTCACATATGTGTCTATCATCCGCACGGTCAACTCCAGCCACAAAACCAGCCGAGGTGGAGACATCAGTGAGAGGCAAAGGAAGATGGAGCGCAACATAACGCAGGTAAATCTGTTCAAACACCATTCAGTCATCCCACCTCTGACCTTTGAATCTTTCAAGAAGTAGTTCACCAAAACATTTGTGGCATTGTCCACTTACCACAGATTTACTCAGTCAGCAAAGACCAGTGGTGCCCTTTTGTTTGTTTCTTTAGTTTTGCACTGCAGCTGCAAAGCCAATAAAGGTGATGTCTGTGTCACCCAAAAAGATTTGAGGTACATGATCATTACTTATTTGCTACATTAGGATCAAAGCTTCAGTGCATATCTAAAGAAATAATCTTTGGACACCATGTCCAACTGATTGCTTTTGAGGTAAGATGAAAATTGTGTAAGTTTAATTTTGCTTGTAACTATCATTTAACTCAAATCTTTACCTTTGGTTAGCAGATTTTTCTGCAAAAAATTCTTTTAGACCATTATTTCTTTATTTTGCTTCTTTCCGTTGATGCATACTCCCTTGATTAATTCCCCCCTCGTAGGTGTCCCTCATTCTGTGTGCGGCCTTCCTGTTGGCCTGGTCCCCGTACGCAGTTATCTCCATGTGGTCCGCCTGGGGCTACCAAGTACCCCCGCTCAACGGTATCCTGGCTAGCCTCTTTGCCAAGTCAGCGAGTTTCTACAATCCTTTCATTTACGTTGGCATGAGCTCCAAGTTCCGGAAGGATCTGCAGGATCTGTTTCCCTGCCTGAAACCCAGAGCGTCTCAGAGCTCCACCCCACGAGAGCCGCTGGTGGCCCAGCCTGACGACGTGCAGCTCCATCTGGACCGCTTCAAAGAGGAAGAAGAGAACACAGACTCTGGAGTGGAGATAGGCCGTAATGAAGCTTCCAGCAACAGTGTTCAGGAGGACAGACAGGAGAGCCCACCTCAGGTGGACACCCAGAATAGCCCCTTAATGGGGCCAAGTGACAAGAGTGCCACCTCTCAGGCATTCTTGAGGAAGCCCAGCGACTCTGGAAGACTGTGATATTCTTTTTTTGCTACATTGTCCACAGGCCACAAATCTCTTACTAGACTGACAACATTGTGTGGGGGTTTCCGACCAGCTTTAGCAACACCACAAGAAGTCATTTTGATTATACTGTATCTGAATGAGAGACATCAAAATTAGAGATCTATTATTAATTATTTCTTATTTACATTTGTATATATGAATTGTCTTCATAAATTACAGGATTTACAACATCTGCTTTGAGTGTATGCAGTGATCCAAGGATACAGAACCCCACACCGGCTTTGACAGACATTAACAGTAGGTGTCCGCTGTTCTACTGTCTAAAGCCGTGCTAGTTAAACAATCTGTGCTGTCCACTGCAGTACACTGAGCCTTAAACTGATGGCAGGTGTGTATAAGTTGGATCTCTGCCTGTTCTGCTTTGGATCCCATTATTAAGTTCCAGCGCATGGTGCGTGGGGCTTTGGAAAATTTGAATGAACAATTGTACATTTTAGAAAAAGAAAAACTCAACAAGTGATTTTGTGTACATTATATATGAGTTATTTATTAAAACATCTGTTTTACTCTCACTGACAGTATTTGTTTTTTATTTTTAACTCTGAAAAGGTGTTGGCATACACAAATGTTGGAACAACTCTAGAATGATGTAATATCATAGTTTCAGCTATATTTTAGTGCACACCGACCACAAGGGAAAAGTAGCAGAAATGGCATTAAAGCTACATGTTATGGACAAAATTACTATTGCAATTCTATTGCTACATATTGCAACTGGGATATTGCAACTTCTGCAGTATATATATAAAAATAAAGTGAATTAATAAAGTGACATTGTGCATTATTTTACCCAAAATAATTTACTTTTCAGTCTCTCCAGGAATTTTTGATCACAAATTCACACAACTCAACCAAGCCTCACAATATTTGTAAAGGCTCGCAATTTTATCCTATCACCTCATTTTTTCAGTTTAAACATGTAAATCATATAATTGCTTTCACAATTATTGTGCATCTAGTTTACAGCTTTTCTCCAACATACCTTGTGCCATGCAGAGGCATTTTTGGGGTGGAGGTATGATCGATAATTCCAATTTTTAACAATAAAAAATACTGTATTTTTAAATATAAAAGTCCCACAGTGCCACTGGATGTTCTATAAGTTAGAACTTTTTTCCCAATTATTTTCCTTATGTTTCCTGAATATTTGTTGAAATATGGGATTATGTTGTAAACAAGCAGTTTCATTACATAATATCAATGAGCAATATTTAATATACTTAAAAACTCTTTTGAATTTTCAAGTTCAATATTTGATCATATATCAACTGTTTGTGTGTATGTTCTCTTTCCTCAGAGGTACACTTAGCCCACCACTCCCAAGACAAAAAAACTGCTGCAACTGTTTTTTAACAAAATAATAACAAATACATCAAAAAAGGCAGCAAAATCCTGGTGGGACTGACTTTTGTTGGATTACACACTTATGGATATTGATTTGTCAAAACAACCACAGAAACAACACTCTCTGGACCTGTTATTGGTTGAAATGCTCACAGATTACAGTCAAAAAAAAAAACTTTATTATTGGACTGTAAAGGCCACAATCACAATAATGATTAACAAACAATATACTAAGAAGCTCTAAATGACCTATTTAGCCCTAAATTTTTGGATTAAGGCCTTTTTAAAGCTTTTTCAGTGTTGTTTGAGGTTGCTCTTTGTGCAGTCACTCTGACAGCAGCATTAATGAGAGGGCAGTGTTGTAAGGATGGAGCCCTCAGTGACCTGCTCCTGCTAATGTGGGAAATGTCCTTCCTTTGCCCTGTGCTGAACATTGTGGGAAACTACAGTGCTCAAGCAATGGAGCTCAGTACACAGATTATCCAATCTCAAAAGATTCAGAGGGTTTATGTACAAACTGTGGCTACTTAATTGGAATACTTATGTCCATTCCCTTAGCTAATAACAAAATACATTAAATACTACCGATATGTGAACAAAATACAGTGTGAGGCAATAATACAAAATGTATAATGTGTACAGACAAGAACTGAACCAAATTATTTATGCAGAGTTTATGCAGAACTGTTATGAACTGTTGATATTATGTTCCAGCTCCAGAGCACAACAGCCTTTAACTACCTGGTTATGTTGCAGGCAGAAAAAGCTTAGACTTGTTGGGGGGCCCAAACTGGGTTGAGAACACCTTATGGTTCAAACAGAATGGAACAAATGTTTCATGTGTGAATAATCCTTTCAGACACTAAGTGGGGTGATGACATTACTTGCAATCTTTCTCTGTGCTTCTTTCAGTGGCAAGTCATTAACTCCATTTTGACATTATCGTTCAAAAGCCATTATGTAACACAGTCCTGCAAAATAGCCTAACACTACAATTCACATTTACCCAGAGTGTCCACTGCAAGTAAGCAGCTAAAAATGAAGCAGCCGTAATGAAGGAGGACAGGCACACGCTAACAAATTAGGAGGCCTCCACTGGCGACGAATTGAAGAGGGGGCCATCAAATGCATGGTACACAAACACATGAAGTACCCACAAATTATCTTCAACACGGTCTCTCCAGATCCTGAACCAAGCCAAGACGGAATAGATCCATTTCAAACTGTCTGCTCATATTAGGTTTTTATTTTTCTTCTGCTGTGGCTTCTTGCTTGTGGAACATGGCATATGGAGGACTCTCATCCAAAAAGGACACACAATATCTAAACTATTTTATGTTAATGGTGAAATACAGTATATCCAGGCTAATGCTTTAGACATAGACAGTGAAATGTAACTTTTATTTTGGGAAAATAGATTCCTCATCCTCACAGACAAATCTGGGCTCCAGTCTATATCGCATTAGCCAGGGCTAATATTTGTGTAGGTGAAAATGGTTGCCTAAATGAGACGTCCATCCAAGTGTTGGACGGCTGACGCTATTTATATGCCGTGGAGCGGTAGTTCCTGCATTCCTTTGCAGAAAGTAGTGGATCTCCCATGAAGTCTCACATTGTGCAGCATGTGACAGTGCAGCCTTGGCCTGGGCAGAAACAAGTGTCACGTCTCCTTAAACTCAGCCTCTCATCTGGCCAAACACAGGCTTCACACAGCTCACAGGCTTCAGCTTCAAGCCAATTTCTCCATATGACCATCATCTGCCTCAATGGGAACAAACACTGCATAAAACCTAATTACATAAAGCCAAATAACCCGGGATTATACACTCTTCCTGGGACATAGTGATGAAATCCACTCCATTAAAGGGGAATTCCACCAATTTCTGCATAAGTAAATCATTAATATGTAAACAAAGCCGTTCAGAATAGACGTGAATTGTGAAATGCTCTATATAGAAAAATTTACCAAGTCACAATTGTTTGAATTGTTGAATTGTCTGAAAATTTCCATGTTTCTAAAAGAATATGTTACTATATGTTTTATGATAAGTAAAATATATCTTTTTTAAATTAATTCATGGTAGAAAGTTACATGCGGGGGGTTGTAAGGCAAAACAGTACCTGAGGAAAGATGATTTTATCAGGTTTAATCCCATTTTACCATTATCAACATTGTATATTAAAACTCAGAAGACATGTGGAGGTTCACTGGTGGTTCTAAATAGTAAACACAAATATTTGTGTTGTAGACATCATTTCGGTATCATATCAGTTCTCTGCAATGAACCATTTGGCATCAAACCACTCTAAATGACTGTTTACATCTTGAACAACTAAAGACATTTTGAAATTTTTTTAAGGCATCAGCTGGTAAAGGATAAAGGAGCTTGTTTGTTTAACTTCAGTTTCTTATCTGATTCTTGCAAATTATATTAGACCACTAACTCATGTACATTTAATTCAAAAGAGACTATTTACTATTTAACACTACATGACTATTAATGACTGCTGAAATTGCACATAAGGTGCCAAATATATCCCTTCCATGGCTGTTAGACTGATACAGTACAGGGCATGGCACCAATATAAAAGACCACCCCAAGGCAAACTTAAAAAGTACAGCCTCATGTGCCAACCCACCCGTGCCAGCCAAGAGTTTTGTAACACACTCCGTTAACTCTGTGAGTAAGTAGCTTTTGGTCAAGCTTATGTGCATTATAAAGATCTTACTGAGTATTTCTTATGATCACAGGGTACCACACGTAGTCTAAAGGTTTGAGCAACCTGCTGCCGTCACAACCTTCACAAGAATTTTGTTGTCAGAGACCACTTTAGCCTCAGACTTTCTGTGCCGTGAAATATTCATTAATTGAGAAACTGGGAGGCTTCCCAGTTGTCACAATGAGCAGTTGTTCCGTGCGGCCCATAACAGATGGATCAGGTATCGTTCTTTGAGTGCTCTTCATCTATCTCCCTGAATAAGAACCTTGTCGTACACCACATTCCCATACAAACGTCCTCTGCACTTCATCAGTGCATGCCAGCAAGCTGGGAGATGCCATGGTAAACAGCAACAACTCATTTTACTCTTTGACTGTTGTTTTAAACTTGTAAATTTCCACTTGATAAGAAATTTAAACACCTGATAATCCATATTAAATGCAATCCAAATAGTTACATAAACACTTTCACCTGCATTCATCTCTGTTAGCAGGAGCCTTTGCTCTGTTGGTAGCTGAAATTTGTTAATTTGATGTTTGAATGAAAAATTCATAAAATCTGTTCCTTTGTAAAGATATTTGAAAGAGTTTTAAAATAGTGAAATAAAGCGTCCACTTTAGTCCACTGACAGCTGTATCTGATCATGGTTAGCCATAATAAATGCATTTCTCAAAAGAAAATGTCTTTGTTATTTGCTGTCGCTGTAACACAAAGTTTCCAACAGCAAGGCTCTGTGTTTATGCAGCACTGTGCAAAAGTCAGAGACCATTCTTCTTTTATTTCATTTCTCAACAAAACTGCATTTAAGTTATTCATTCATATTTCAGTGTCAGGGAAAAAAAGCAAAAACATATTAAACAAACACTACACAGAAGCTTCAAAGATTAAACATTACATTTTTCTGTATTTAACATCCACTCTTTACACCATTTATTACAGCTTCCATTCCTTTCAGCAGACTTGCTTTCAGTTTTTCAAAGAAATCTGTAGGGATATTTTTCCACACCTCCAAAATTCAGTCTGCACTGAAGTTGGTTGCATCTTCTGCTTCTCACGGTCCTATTAATCCCAAACTCATTCAGTAATGTTCAGGTCTGGACTCCAGCAGCTTCTTTGTTTGAGTTGAAAATTTTCTTCTTTTTTGTCTTTTCAAAAATAACAGCTTCTTGACAGCTACACATCTTTTCAGACCCACAGCACTGCACTGTCTTTTCACAGTGGAGGGATGGACAGAAATACCTGGATTTTTTACAGATCTGAAGCAAGAATTGATCTTCATTTTCTCCTATCTCTGAAAGATGAACGTTTTAAGTACTGTATCAAACGGTGACAGTTTTGGTGGTCTACCAGGTTGTTAGTCCCATCTTCTCTTATCATGTAATCATTTTACGAACTCCAGTCAGGAGAAAAGAAGTTTTTTCACTTATTTTCCCTTGACTTTCTCCTTATTTATGCAAGTGGATTGTCCTATATCTAATCTCCTCAGAAATATCTCCTGAAAATGAATAACTTGGACTTCATGGCTGGAAATTAAATAAATGAAAGGTCTCTGATTTTTGCACAGAACTGTATTTTACACACTCATTTTCATTCAGACATCATTGCAGCACTCTAAATGTGTGTGTGCATGTGAGAGAAAGGGAGATTCTACTGGGCTGTCTGGCTTTATCGAGGGATCAGATTTGTTTTTGCTCCAGCTGCAAGGTTATTTACACTGCAAGAATACCACCAAGGTAAAGCTTTGATCCTCCAGCCTTGAACAATCTGGCTAGCTTCCATGTCCTGTGCACATTACTTCCCTGCTTCTTATTTTGGGGCATCATCATTAACACTGCTGACCCTGTGTCCACTCACTCTTCCTGCAGGCTTGTGTATCACTTAGACACCACTTTTTCTTTTCCAATACTAAGCCCAGTATTGAAACCTCAAGTATTGGCCGATACAATACAGAGTAAATACATCTTCTTTAAAAACTACCAGGCTTTAAAATAAAAGCACTTCACTTACCATGAACATCTAAAAATAGTCCTCTACTACCCCACAGGAAGAAATACACAGCTAACATCACATCGCATCACACAATGTGCTATTTCAGGACGGATTTGTTACAGGATTGAACTGTATTTATTCTTTTTTTCCCTCTGATATCCGATCCAACATTTTCTGCTGATATCGCCTGATACCTGGTACTGGAACAGTGCTAACCCTAGTATCAGTGTCTGCCTTCGTTCGTGACCTGCTGAGAATATTTCAAGCAGTAATAACAAAACACTGAGGCAATGTTTAGCCTTTGCAGTCTCTTTACAGCTTTCAAGAGCCGGTGGGATGTTTGAGACAAAATTAAATATTCAGTGAACGTAATAAGGCAAAAGTTATATATGGTGGCATAAATACTGGGGGGCTCATTTACTGGGGCCCTCATGTAGATACTGACACAGAAAGATCTAATTTCTTAAGAACATACCCAGTCAGCTTCCATCAACCCTACACAGACAGTCCTGACGTCTGTTTATCTCCCACTTATCATAGACGAGGTGTGTAATGAATAAGTATTTTCAAACAGATCCTTCACAATCTGCCGCGTAATACATTCAATTTTTATAATTCTAAAATCTTTAACAGGTTGTCTAACATAAACTTTTAGCTTAACCTTTGATGCTGACGGGTGGAGTGGTATGCCTTGAGAGCATCAACTTGTTTGAGGCACGACAGCAAATAAACAAGCAAATTATACTGTCCTTTTTTGTTAACTGAAAGTAATTTTCATATGGAAGCCCATAAGACCCAATTATTATCCAACAGGTCCAAACTTATCCAAAAACAACTCTATGGTGTATTTAAAAAAACAAATGCAATATATATATATAATTATTTATTTACTATTCATTGTTATGACATTGTGCTTTATAGATATTAGCTCCAATATTAATTAACATTATGTCTAATTAGAAGTGCACTCAGACACTAAATAGTGATATTAACTTACTACTTAATACTAGTTATTTAAGTACAGTCATATGCAAAAGTTTAGGACACTGAGAAAACTCCATATACATTTAATCATACAGCCTTTGCCATTGCAAAGCATCTGGGCAGCACAGATGAGTCTTACACTGTTTTCCCCGTATCCCGCACGCCTTCCCAGGTAGCCAAGCAGGAGGGGCCGCCTCTTGTGACGTCACCAGAAGAATGACCAAGGTTTTCAAGGGAACTTATTTAAAGGCCTTGCGCTCTCCTCCGTTTTCAGACAACCCTGGACTATCCCTCACAAAGGAATTACTTATTTTTGCCCTCACACTAAAGCTTCTGAACCTGGAAGCCAAAGGAAACACCGTCCTATATCTTCCCTGTAAGCTGGCTTTAATTCCAATGTTTGTCTGTTCTGTGCATTTTAATACTGAATAATATTCCAAGATCTGTATCCTTTTTCCCTTTCTCTCCATCTCTTTGTGTCTCTCCCTCTCCCTCTGTCTCTCTGTCTTGGGGGATTAACTGAAGTATGCACTTCTAAAGGAGCTGCTTGTGATGGATGTGTCTGGGGATTACTTTTTTTGAAACATTTCCTGTACTATCTAATTTTATTGCTGTCTAAAAAGCAAATATTAAAAGCAAATTTAAACCAACATTTGTGGAACGAGCGTTCCTTTAAGACCAAAGACATAACTTCTGCTCAGTAAGAAATAATTGTATCATTAAATGGATTTAAGTGATACGTCGCTGCAAAGCAAAGCCGTTTCTGCTCGGCCGCTTTCGAAGCTCTGACTACTCTAGCGTGATGAATGTCCTGCTGTGTGTCTCTGCAGATGTCTTCATTAACCATGTCAGTGCGGATCGCAGTTCTTCATATGTTAGGTAGGCTGGGGGTCATTATGACACTGTGTTTTATACACCTTGTTCCAAAATTTACTGAAATGTTGCAGAATCATAAACTTGATGAAAATATTGAAGAACCAACATGTTATTTGTGTATGTATTTGTTTACTGATTTATCAACCTATTTATTAATTTATCAACCTATATCTTTTAACACAGGCATTCTATCTCTGACGTGCAGCAGTTCTGGATCTGAATTAAGTGGTCTGTCTGTTCCTTTTTTTATTGGTAACTGTGAAAACAGTGGAAAAACTTCCCACCTACTCAAATTTGCAGGACAGTTTTTATCCTGATTTATTTATTTATTTGTTTGCTTGATTAGTTAATTTACCTTACACAGAAATGTTAATTACAATGAATTAAAATGGCTATTTTTTTGAAATTTTTTTTGCAATCTTCTATTTGTATTTTAATAAAGTTTAGGAGGAGGTCACTGATAGTATAAAAAACATCAATGTGTGTGTGTGTGTGTGTGTAAACTATATAATGCCATAATGTAAATACAATTTCACTATTCCCACCTCATGCTGTGTCCTGTGTGTTGGTCACTCAGTTCCAGTGCCCATCTCGTGCGGGACTCGCGCGGCTGATCTGCCGGAATCCACTCAGCGGGTTCTGTGTCCGGCCAACTGCACTCTGTGGAAAATGTCCGTGTTCGGTTCGGGGGTCTACGCCTCCGTTTCCAGCGTGTGCGGCGCAGGAGTGCACAGGTGAATGAATGAGTACATAAACAAAGCATACAAATGAGTCAAGATACCGAGCCTGATACTGTTCTTCATTTGTCTCTGGTTTATTGAACTTTCTACAGCTGTAAGAAGACAAACGGATTTCATTCTCAATTACAAAATTATTTAATAAATTCCACTACTAAATAATATGAAAACTGCAGACCACACTGAGCAACTTACAAACGGCTGGTTTACCTGCTGTGGCAAATACTGCACACGACGCTCTTCACCCAAAACAGCCCTGGGTAATTTGGATAAGCAAAAATGTCACAGGGAAATTATTTTACAGCTCGTTACGTTTTGCCCTTATAAAACGTACAGATGTTATAAAGGAATATAAAAGAATGAGAGCTTTCCGTCACCTCAGTTGGGTAAATTAGCACAGGCAGCTGAAGTTACCAGACGTAACACCGCGGTCACAGGGGGCCAGTGAAACCCGTGGAAAGTCTGAGATACGGCTTCACACTTTCACCACGTCGCTGGATTAAGTAATATAGGCGAAGTGCTTTTTTTTAAAAAAAACTTTGTTACTAACCAGCCATCTATCAACCTTACAGCGGGATCATAGGAGTATCAGGAGGGCCGCTGGAGATTCAGAAACGGCAGGGCAGGACCAACTACCTCAGCTCCTACGCTCACGGCATCCAGTCTCAAACTCTGTCCCGCTGGTCTGCATCTTTCACGGTGGCCAGTAGGTGGCGACATTTATTATCTACAGCAGGAACGCAGGGAACAATGGTTCATCCAGAGGCCTGACATTACTGGACTTACATTAGAGAATCTGCGTTAGATTTACTACCTTTCTGACATTTACTACCTTTCTGACATTTACTACCTTTCTGACATTGCCAGATTATCTGCGCTGACAAGCGCACGATTTGTAAATTTGATTCCCATTTTGTCAAATTGGGCTAAAAATCTTGTAGTGCACCAAGAATAGGGAAGACAAGGCAGTGCCTGCATTATCTCATGCAATGGCATCCACATTCTTGTAGACTACATATGCTAGTCTTAAACCTTTCACGAAGTAAAGTAACTCTGTTGTGAACTGACAGGAATTACGGTTGTTTTCTTCTGTCCCAGGAGCTATCAGCTCACCAATGGAAGTATCCAGCCAAACCAGCAGCTCTTCCGTCACAGCGTCTGGACCAGGTAACCAAAGTAGATTTCAGTTAAGAACATTACACATACTTGTAACCTGTACTGGACACCCATCTGTTTCACTCTTGCAGTGAAGAAAACGGTCAAGAAAAACCTGAAGAAACCTCCAGCAGCAGAAAACAAAGGTCTGACTATGTCCTGTAAATACACATACTAATTCCAAAAGAACTCTGTCTCCTGTCTTTTTCAGGAGTTAGGTAACTGAAATCTTCTTTCAGACTGCCAGGTGGATATCGCTCTGCTGCTGGATGGAAGCTACCACATAGGGCAACGGCGCTTCAACCTGCAGAAGAACTTCATTGGTAGACTGGCAGCAATGCTAAAAGTTGGTCCGGATGGACCACGTGTAGGGGTGGTGCAAGCAAGGTGTTTTAGCAAGTCTTTCTGTTTATTAATGATCTGCAATGTCTTCATTCTGTACCACAACCAGCATTTGTAATATTTTCATGTTTATTTTTCCAGTGAGTCTCCTCGGACTGAGTTCTACCTAGGCAACTATAGTATGCCTAAAGATGTGATTTTTGCCCTGAAGGAAGTACCTTATATAGGAGGCAACACCAATACAGGTGCACTTGCGATGCATGACATTACACTTGACCATTAATCACGATGTCACCTATAACTTGCCCAAATCTTCTGCTTTCCATAATTTACTATTTGACAAAACTTGAGTTATTACCTTGTGCACAGGCAAGGCCATATTATACACTGTGCGGAATTTCTTCAATCCTGAATATGGAGTGCGAAGAGGTCATCCACGAATTGTTGTGGCCTTTGTTGACGGATGGCCCTCTGATAACCTGGAGGATGCAGCAGTAATGGCCAGAGAATCTGGCATTAATGTGTTTGTAGTGTCTGTTGCCAAACCTATCCCTGAGGAGATGGGATTGGTGAGGGATCAGGACTACATGAAGAAAGTAAGTTTCTCAGAAGAGAAGGGGTTAAAGGAGCAAGAGCATTTGTGTAGTACTTAAAGTCAGTCACTGCTAATTTTATGCTCTTAATGTGTGTCTTACAGGCTGTCTGCAAAGATAATGGTTTCTTTACAATGTCCATGCCCAGTTGGTTCAGCACAAACAAGTTTGTAAAGCCGCTGGCTCAAAAACTGTGCTCCCTTGATCAGTTACTCTGCAGCAAGACATGCTATAACTCAGTCAATCTGGGCTTCCTGATTGATGGTTCCAGCAGCGTGGGTGATGCAAACTTCAGACTGGTCCTAAGCCTCCTAGGCTCCATTGCTCGCAACTTTGACATCTCGGATATTGGATCACGTGTAGGGGCCATCCAGTTCACCTATGACCAGAGGTTGGAGTTTGGGTTCAATGAGCATACAAGAAAAGATGATGCCTTGAGGGCCATCCAGAACATACCATACATGAGTGGTGGTACAGCCACTGGAGATGCCATCACCTACGCTGTTGAGAATCTCTTCCAGCCTCGTACCATGGGCATGGGCAAGAAGTATCTCATCATTGTGACTGATGGCCAGTCCTATGATGATGTCAGAGGGCCAGCAATTGCTGCTCAAAGATCAGGTGAGTAATTAGTCAAGAACCAAAACTAGGTCCCTCTGCTATATAACTCATTGCTGATCTATCTTTGTATGTCCCTTCTTATACAAGATACTCAAAATTTGTCTCAAAATCAACAGCAAAGCTCCTTGTACCAAAGATATCTACTGCTACTAGGAGATCAGTGATGCTGTATCAAGCAGCAGTCAATTAAATGCAGCTTGCATGAAATACTAAAAGGCAAAAAGCCACTTTAAGGGACTCTTTTCATGTGTGAAACTTACATGGCTAGTTTTCCAGATCCAGATTAAACAGGCTGAACTAAAATGAATTTTCAATGGTAATTCATCAATGGCATTGCTTGATGCAGTTTAGCCCAAGATTTTGCTAAATTCATGTCTACAAAACCAGCCTATAAAGTCTTTCTCAGCAACACTGAAATGAAAAGTAGCTTTCAGAGATAAATTTGCAAGGAGACTTTAGTCTGGAAGCAGAAGAGAGGCATTTGTAATAGACAGAGGATTATAACTTGTTTTTGATTGACTCTTATTTTGCTGGATAGTGATCTGTGGTTTTGCATAACTCTCCCTAATCCTCACTGAAAATGAGTCAAGGCCAGGCCCTAGATCCTTTAAGAATGCTTCTGTCTATTACGCAACTAGTGCTGCATATTGTGTAACATTGTAATGTTCAGTGTTCTTTAAATGTGACCTTTAAACATGTAAAGCTAGCACAGTGCTGTAACCTGTCAATCTTGGCCCATTACAGGGATTACAGTGTTCTCTGTGGGTGTGGCTTGGGCTCCGATGGAGGACCTGAGGGCCATGGCATCGGAACCCAAAGATACCCACACCTTCTTCACCCGTGAGTTCACTGGCCTCGAGCAGTTCGAGCAGCCAATTGTACGGGGGATCTGCAGGGACTTCACCGAGTCCAAATAGAAACTTGTCTGAGTAGGTGGGAGAAATTAGGAAGTTTTTGAGCAGGTGGGAGAAATATTTTGAGAAGAAAAAAATGCAGTAAAGAAAAAAAGAAAGAGAGAAAGAAAGCAATAAAAGAAAAGAAGAAAAAAGAAAAAGAGAGAATGTTACGGTGTTGTTTGACCATCTCTACACATACTAGAATAAAACGGTAGTTTGTTTTTTTTTGTTTGTTATTTTCTTTCAAAACTAGACATATTCTCTGTGCAAGGATATGCCTTTGGGAAAAGTGTTTGCATGGTTGTATGCTTAGAAGTGTGCTTGATCCAAAGATGTTACAGCTTAATCTGTATAAAATGTACCGAACTCATCCCTCTTTAACAAAACAAAGTGTAATTACTTGAGAGACGCAACCTTGTCCTATTTTAGGAAATACACATCTTACTGTAATTTTTGTTTCTTTTCTAAGTTTGAGGTCCAAATGAACAGCTGTATCATTATCACAGTATTAAAAAAAAAACAACAAAGAAAGGCTGATGTAGCAGAATGGCGAGACGGTCAGTTTCCAGAAAGGTTTGATGCCTCTGCGTTAGTGGGAGCAGAAGAGAAAAGGTCTGCACTAGTGAACAAAAAATAAAGAGCAAAGCTGCCCTCTTGTGCCAACCAGCTGTAGTACAGTAAAGTGGAGAGAATATCTTTAACATTCTACAACTTAAAGGTTCACCAAACCACAGATAACATGCCTGTGTTATATCAAGTAATGCAATCTGTACTAGGGGACACAAACTACACAAGCACTGCAGTACATGCACAGTTTTTTTCTGTTACATAATTTCATATGTTACTGTCACATGTACGTTTAAGAATGTTTGTCACATTACACATGTATGGATTTCACATGTTGAGGAATGCATTTGAACTATAAGCAGTAAACTTGTTTTCATCACATATGTATACTTTCTTTGGCTTAAATTATGCTTTCATGTACTTAAGTGTTTCTTGTATACCCATCTATATGCATGCTGAACTGCCTTGCAAACTGAGAAGGGAGGGGAGGGGCTTTTAGAGTGATTGTACATTTCTATTTAATTTATTACTTTCCTCTTAATAAAGGACAAGGTATTTTTACAAGATGACCAGTTGTTGCTCATTAAACTGTTGACGCATTTAAAAATCTGAGGCTGATTGTGTTTTGAACAAGCAGGACATTTTTTTTTAATCTTTCGGATTATAGAGCCAGTGCTCACACAACAGTGTTTGCTACATTTACTTTTTTGTGATACAGTGACTCCACCTAGATACATCAAATGTCTGTTTATATGAAAAAGTCAGAGACCACCCTTCATTTACTTAATTTCCATTCAAAATGGCTGTACAAGTTATCCATTATTATTCAGTGGACATTTCTGAGATTAGATAAGATAATCCACTTGCTTGAGAAAAGGGAAGGTCAAACAAGTGGAAAAAAACAACTTTGCAAAACTTCAAAAATAATTTTACAATATAGAAAAAATTGGATTTCCAACAACCGTGCAAAATCTGGTAGACCACCATCCTTCCACTGAGAGAACACAATGCTCTGAAAAAATGTGGAGCTGTCAAGTAGCTGTTACTGAGAAAAACAAATAGACGAAAATTATTTGCTAAAATAAAGAAGCTGCTGGTGCT
The DNA here is from genome assembly GCA_023558415.1 of Piaractus mesopotamicus. Classification (NCBI taxonomy): domain Eukaryota; kingdom Metazoa; phylum Chordata; class Actinopteri; order Characiformes; family Serrasalmidae; genus Piaractus; species Piaractus mesopotamicus. Next base: position 12,496 of record JAILXH010010638.1, on the reverse strand, counting down.
CTCAGAATAGTGAATTATCCACCCCAGTGGATGAGTCCAGACATCACTGAATGTGTTTCAGATTATTTGGATCATGAAAAGCAAAAAAATGCAACCAATTTATAAGACTGAACTTTTGAGTTGAAAAAAAAAAAAAATCCCTACAGATTTATTTGCAAAACTGAACACGTCACAAATCCTAAAAGGAATGGAAGCTGCAATTGAGAGACAGTGGGTACACAAATACTGAAAAGTTTGGTATTACACCTTATTGCTGAGATTTCTGTGTAATTTTCTGTTAAATATGTTTTCTCTCATATCTTTTGCCAGTGACTGGTAACTAAGCACTAATTACACAAAGTAAAGGGCACAAATTAGCAAGACATGGGACGGGTTGCATATACAGGTACACCATTTAATATTTATTATAGACATTTTATATACATAACTTTTCAACAGTTGTATTTTGCTATGTGGTACAATCTTTAAAATCTGCTAATCC
>JAILXH010010558.1:0-11730 GCA_023558415.1 Piaractus mesopotamicus | reverse complement strand
TGTGTGTGTGTGTGTGTGTGTGTGTGTGTTTATTCAAAATACAGCAAAACATCAACAGCAAAATGTAGGCACTTGTAGTAGACCTTGAAATAGTACTTGAAAACTTGAAATATTAAAAGAAAATGACCCCAGGAAGTAGGTCGTTTAAACCTACCTATTTGCTCGAACTAGACACATATGTTCTCTGCTGCAGGTTCATTCATCCTTGGGATTGATCTCTGAGCTGCTGAGCTAAGAGTTTATATTGGTTGAACTACAGCTGAAATGCCGTTGGTGTGTTTGGTGATATGACTGATGTGGTAGAATTGAGGTGTAAGCGCTGTCCCATAGATTGTTTTTGGTGGGAGGGGGATGGGAATGTACATTACATTGCAATGCATGCTGGTGATTGTAGTGCAGTGCGCTGTGACACGGGCTAATATTGATAGAAAATTAAAACAGTTTTGAGGGCCGGATAGGATTGTGTTTTGTGTTTGACATAAGGGGTTTATACAGTAACTCAGTTGCACTGTATAATAAGACCAGTATATGCTATTTTGCAATGATTTGTTTTGAAATAAATTAGATTTTTTTCTGAACCAAATCAATCTGTATAGAATATAATAAGAACACAAACACAAAAAATATCTGAAATGCAATTGAATCTTGACCTTAGAAGCAAAAAGTGTATAAAACTTTGAAGCCTCAGGAACCTAAAACCATGTTCTCTTTCTAAGTAGGTTAATCTTACTCTTGTGGGCCCACATTACACATGTACAGAGCATGTCCTCTGCCCATTAAATGTCTGAAGCATTTTGACAACATTCTCCTCTCTTGATGTAAACTAGGCAGTCTTAGTCCTGGGTAGTGTGTACATAAGCAGTATCCTCACAAGGCTAATGTGGGTTGTCACGCCCACATATTGTTAACAGAACTGCATCCCCCAACAGTGTCATTTTCTCTGTTCAAGTTAGAGAAACGTACTGTGAGAAAGCTAATGACTAACAAAAGTTAACCTAAATAGCATAACTGAGCTAGCAAGAACCGTCCGTTTGTCTGTCCGTTTGTTGGTCAGCCGGCCAGGCCAGCATTCCTTCGATGCACCTCTAGCAGTAAAGTAAACAAAAACATTACCTTCTTTAAGATATCACCCTATAAAAGCTGGATAATGTTTTTAGTGAGCTGTGGACACAATGGCAATAGTCTAGCTTAAACACAGCCTGCATATGTAAAGCCTGTTTCTCTCATTTGTCTCTGCTTTCATTGCACTGTTGTCTTTTGCTTTGCTTGAGTGGACCAGCAGGCTGTGTGTGTTCAAGTGAGAGATGTGAATAAACACATGATTACACGATCATCAGAATATTAGGACCTCAGATAGGCCTGATAAGTGACTTTTGTGTCACATTTTACTATGTTTCTATCTTGCTTATGTTTCTAAAACTCAATTTTACTGTAATACAGACATGTGTTCCCTAAGACTTTTTATATTGTTACACTCCTAAGAGACCCACCCAAAAAGGTTGGGCTACAGAGGAAAACACCTAACTGTGATAGTTGTGTTCAAGATGTCTCATTATTGTATGAAATAGGTCATGGTACTAGAATTACCAGTATAGCCAGCACAACAGCTTTAACACTATATGCACTGTGAAACTGTTATCACTGACTGAAGCAGGTGCCCTCTTGGAAACAGAGTTATTTCTCTGTGGAAGTGTGTAAACAAGATATATGACATGAAATCCAGGCTGATTTTTAAGCGTATTACACTACATTATAATTTTGACTCTTGACCTTTTTTTTGTTCTTTTTTTTCTGAGGCTGTTTTCAGGCTAATTCTTCTAATTTTTTAAAACCTGTGCAGTTCATAATGCAGTGTCCAAGCTTTTAAATGCAAAGGACATGGGTATTATTCTTGATTCTCCACATTAAACTTACCTCGTTTAGTCAAGTTGATCTTTGCATATTATCAGCCAAAGTCACTTCCATTGCACAGCAGTAAGAGTTCTGTACGGTACACAGCTTAAAACAGCACTTCTTGGTATCAGCCTTTGTCCTGGTATCAAAAGTAACTAACCTTATCTCAGTGAGAAAGTTTGCAAACAAAAGTGAACTTTTTCCGTTACCTTTATGTTTACCAGAAACACTGGCAAGGGGAGACAAATGCTTTAAAAACAGAGATTACCTTGAACATACATCTCGGTATAAGGGATAGTGTAGGATTTTGTTGACATATGATCAATAGCTCTCTCAGTAAATTTAAAACAGTAGCATCGTAAGTATTGTTTATACTGTAAAAAAAGGAATTTGTGTTTTACCAAAAAGTGAGTGACCTGCCTGCCTTAATTATTTTATTTTATTTTTTACTTTAAGCAAATATTATTGTTATTGTAATAATATTGTTATTAATATATTTTTTGTAGTGTAATAAGTCACACTGTGGTTGTTAAAACCATTTGGAACCATCACTGCAGTTGTTCAATGTTTTGCTGCTCAAAACAACCATATTTCTTCAAAGCTGTTTGTGGATATGAGCTCACCTTAGGACAGGTGGATGAATAGGCCTTGGTGAGATGGGAGCCCTCAGTAGCCTGGCTGTCCATTAGCAGGGGATACGATAAAGCCTGGCTGTATCCTTGAGTGGCTCTTTCGCGCTTAATCCTGGCTGCCATGGGTTGAATAGCTAGAGGGCTGCTACTAATTGGCTGCTGTATGTCTCCAGTGAGCCTCAAGCTGTCAGCTGGGACCTGAAGAGACCTCTTTTAAATTAAAGAGCTGTGAATACTGAGACTCGTAGTTCTATTTATTATTCAAAAGGTTCTGATAGAGCAGGGAATCCTGGCACCTCTGCCTGCCTCTTGCATGCTTAGTTGTCACCTACACGCCTCATGCAGTACCTTTCACACTGGTGCTAGTTGTTTTGAAGTATTAATGTCTTACTGTGTCTCTCCAGGTAGATCAATAACAATCGACCAGTTTTAGATATATATTCTGTTAAATCTCTCTTTTTTATTAAATAATTTGATACTGCAAGTTACAATTTACTTTGGGTGAACATTTCATAATGTGGCAAAATTGGAATGTTCCAAAATTGTATAAAATCTTGTTATATTTATGTATGAATGTAATAATGCTAAGAATATTTACCTTTTTTTGTAAAGTTAAATTTTGGAGATACAAGATTTTGTTACGACAGAAGCTATATGAATAATAAATAGTCCGATGCAAAGGCAATAATTAATTATACTCTTGAGCCCACATGTATTAAATTAACATAATGGTTTTTTGAAAATAAAATAAAAAAATAACTGTAGCCCTGTCAGGATTATTACATACTCGCCAGATCCCATTTATTTAAATAATAGCAGATCGCAATTATTTTGCACAACTTTTCCCTTTTAGAGTCATATATTTATGTCTTCAGGTGGGAGACAGTCTGGGATGACTAGGAATCAACACAGCTACTAAGCCAATTTGGTCACTATAGGCTGGTACTTAGTTGCATACAATGAGAAATAAAAGACAATTACATTTTTAATGGCAGTTATTTATTTGCCAATTAATCATCTGCTAAATTTTCAGATCTGACATGCCTAAATAATTGTATCATTTTGAGTGATCATATCGCTGTTGTAAAAAAAAAAAACCTCATATCTCCAAAATGATAACTAACAGGAGAAGGAAAAAACCTACTTTACTTTTAATGTAAGTCAATGTAACCAGACTTTTCTGGGTCGTTTCTGTTGGTCCATTCATCATGAAATTTACCTACAATGTAAAGAGCAACAGGTATTTTCAAATTATGTCAAAAACTGAAAAACAACAAAAACGGAGATCAGAGGTTTTCTTCTGACAGAAGTGATATACTTCTTTACGATAAATCTGACGGGCCATTGTTAACATAGCTGCCCTGATTTTGAGGGCACCCGAGGCCATGCTTCATAATGATGAATGGTCTGCATGCTCTGTATTTGAAGGAAGAGAGGGAGAGTTTTTTCCCACTGGCCTGGCTACTCCTTGTACAGTGCTTACACTTGGGAAGTTGCCACTGAACCACTGTTTTACACACAAATTTCAGATCCAAATAAATTTGAAAAAAATCATAATTACACTGTCAAGGTACTGGCTCTGCTTATATCACCAAGTGGTGCATTTCTCTGGTTTTCGTTGCTGATTCCTAGGTGTGCTGCCATTGTGGAGAGACCTTTAAAGATGACTGTTGTTGTAACATGTTGTTTACAGAAGCTGAGCTTAGCTTAGTTGGCTCCAACTGCATGTGTGAGGTCATGAATTAGTGATTAGAGCAGAGATGTGTGACAGTCGTGCTGCTGTGAGACAGCGAGAGAATAATAGAGGCATAGGCTCCTTCTTGATATAGTAAAGTTAAAGTATCATCCAATGATTTATGTCCTCTGTAAATAAAGGAATTACAATATTCTAACATAAACTTACATAAGGTTGTCAGAAACTTCCTCCCTTAATTGGTTTGAGTTTTAATGGTCTCCCAACCAGATAACAGAGAGAATAGAATAGTTTTAGTTGTCGTTTTATCAGAGTATCAGCTCTTTTCAGCTGTCTTTTACAAAACATTGGCATAGCTTCATCTGAAACCTACTGGAATGGAAAATCTGCTGTCAGAGGATAATATTGCAGCAAAACTAGTTTATGATGACATGGAGAAATGCTATAAGAACTTCCAAGATACCAGTTATTTTGTTGGATATGGTGAGCTAGTTTGTATGTGGACAGTGTTAGTAGGACATGGAAAATTTGAGCCTGCAAGCCAAGTGATGCATGAACCTCAAGGACAAACACAACCACTTTTTCTCCTCTAAGGACAATTAGATATTGAGCGAAAGCGCTTGCTGTTTTTGATAAAGAATGGATTTTATGGAAGTGCACATCGTGTGCTGCTTCTGATATTTTAGCACATAATGGATTTTTCAAGCTTAGACTGGAATAACAGAGGCCTTTGCTTTTGTCAATAATCTTGTTCTTGTGATTCTGCACCAGAGTTGTGGTCACACTTAAGGCCTTAGGCTTATTTCAGAGATGCAGTGGTTATGTTTCTGGCAATTTCAAACGCATCAGTTCTCTAATATTCAGCGTCATGCCTATTACAATCAGAACTAAGGTTAGAGAAAATATCTAATAACTGCTATTTTTCTAAATACTGTGATTGCGATTTAAAAAGAAAAAACATTTCATTTTCCTTTCTAGACTTAACCATATTAGTGTAGATTCAGTGATGATATAAAATAATAGATCCTAGTTGAGCAGTTATGTGGAACAAACACAAATTGAAATAAACTACATTGTAATTCGCTCGCTTCAGTGTAAAACTGACACTGGCATTAGCATATGCAACTAAAGCAGTGCAATCAGTAAACCCTCTCTGTAGTTTTTATTGCCCAAGCATAAATTGTATTAGGCCTGGGTATTCTCAGCAACTTCACAATATGATGTGCATCATGAGACAGACGTTGTGATATGATACAATACAATGACAAAGTACAACAGATGTACAACAGACATTTTTGGTCAACATTTTCCTCAAAATGTTGTTCTAAAAAATATAGTAATAATGAGTGAATAAATAAATAAATAAATAAGGTCGGGGAGAATGAAAATGGCATTTTTTTTCTAACAATTTCTAGGTAAGTTTTAAAAAGGAGATGGGGAGCTGGTCAGAGCACAGAGAGACAGAGGAGTGAACTTTCTACATTTTTATTCTCAAAGGCAGCAGCTGATTCAGCAGGCTTCAGTTTATCTTTAAATAATTGGATTATTGCTAAAATATTCACCAGTGTTGTTACTGATAACAAAACTGATATGTGCTATTGCGTTATTAAGTCTTTCCTTGCATGCCACCACAATCTGCCCTAGCTCCTTAATCATTTATCAGGTCTGCCATGCTATATTGCTGCAGAAATGTGCTGCCAAATCCACTTAGTAAGTTAGCTGCATAAATGAGATCTCTCTCGTTATAATAGAGTATCTGGCATTTTTAGATAATTTCATTGGATTTTCTTGAAGTGAAATGCATTGATATTCATGTCTCCTATGTCAGCAGCATTCTGTTTTCGCTTTGATACTTAAGTTTTATTCGTGTCCATGGTGCATAGGCTGTACATTGCATTTTAATATTTACATGTTTTTATTTCATTGTATTTTATGTATTTATTTGTTTGTTATTTCTCCTACATGATAGCTGAGCAAGGGCCAGATATGATGCAAGTTAACATTACCTGACTGAGCTGTGCCTTTGATGAGATGCCAGATTTGACCATGCCAAGTCAAGCCACTGGCACAGCAGTATTGTTCCTCACCTCATGTGTGGTGTCTGTCTGTCACATCTAGTCTCAGAGAACTGACTGCCACCTCTGTTTCCTTTGATGCTTTGGAGTATACTGCAGTGGGAGTGCAGTGGTGTATGTTTTTTAGAGTGTTGGCAGTAGGAGAAAAGAAATTGACCTATTCATGCTCTCCTTATACATGTGTTTCTTGGTAGTTACTGTGAAGTTCCAAAGGCTTTACAGATGACTGAGAGAAATCCTATTGAACCTGGTGAGAAATTTTATTACATTTTTGTCAAAATAGCAGCAATATATTATTTAGCGTAACGTTGGGTTTCCAGATTAAAATAAAATGTACTGTTTTAGATAATCAAAACTGGACCGGTTGGGAACAATGACAAGGAATCTGCTATTATGTTGGCATCAGCTCGTTTACACATTCGTTTACAGACCCCAAATGTCCTAACAGTGTGATGTTTCAAATATGTAGGGTGAATTCAGCCTCCTTTAAATGTGTTGAAACCATACTGAATATAATTTTTACTTTGATGATGGAGACCAGGGATGGGAAACTAAGAGTTTGGAGTCGAGCACAGGTTGCTGATTTTTCTGCTCTAACACACGACAACACCTGGTAATAAAAGTGATGAGTTGAATTAGGTGTGCTTGAGCAGGAAAACTTTGCAAACTGTGCAGGAATCCGGCCCTCTGGGGCCAGAGTTCCCCAACCCGATGTAGACACAGGAACACTGTTTTTCACTTAAGCTTTTTTTGGTTAAAATGTAGGTCCTGGCCATTTAAAGTTTTTTTTTTTTGATCCTTTGAAAGATGGACTTCAGCGTGTTCCGTGCTTCAGAACCACAGCTGATGCTTCCTCCCTGACTCAATCTGCTCTCAATATTCTTCTAAACTGCTTATATTCTGTACTTCCTCTTTTAATTCTCTATCAGTTGATTCATGTGCAAGTTTAATTTCTCTCTTTTGTTTATGCTGAGCATTCTGGTTTAGGTGCCATTTTGGTAAAATTGATCAAATGTTAGCTTTTATATGCATCATTATTCTCCAAATAGTTTATTGATATAAAGCGTGTAGACCTAAAAAGAATGATCTGCACTTGTTTGGTGAGGACTTCCCATGCGACACAGACCTAGAGGAATCAAAATAAATAAATACATTGATAACTGTTACATCCCACAGTGGTCATGGCATGTAAGTTCTTTAAAGTGTGATAAGTGGTGTAAATATGCTACAGTGGCTTCAAGAGATGTCACCAGCATTGTCACTAACTAAAACATGCTGCTTAGCAAATGTGGAATATTTTACACCAGACACATGCTGCAGCTTCCACAGCAATCCTTTTTCTCTTTTATCCAACAAGATTACATCTCCATCAAATAATGTGACACCTTAGAGGAAATAGAGTTAAATCAAATTAAATATGGGAATATTGTCCTTTGTGGTTCTCCGCTTTGCAGGGGATTGCTTTGTTAGGTATTAAAGAATGTTCAAATGAGGGTCAAAGATAAGGACACTTCAGGCTCCTTAACCCGATACGTGGCCAGGGCCCAGTGGCAGGCCCAAAGTTTTATTACACACTTCTATAACCTGAGAATAGCTCAGCTTGTTTGCACTGAAGTCCCTGTAGTTACTGTATAATAAGCCTTAGTATGTATGCCTGGGATTTCAAGGGGTTAAAGGCAGTTTTAGCAAGACCTTGTTTTAAACTGGGATCTTGTTTTCTCCAAACATTATATTCTACTACTAATTCTGCAGAATGAACAGTGTAGAATAGCACCCTAAATGAAGTAGTAAAAGTGTCTGTTTCACATCTGAATTGCTCATGGAGAAATGCTGAAATCTCTAGAAGCATAACTACAGGACAAGATGAGCAATATTTCCTAGAAAAAAATAAAGGAGGCGAGAGAGAGAGACAGAGAGAGAGAGGGAGAGAGAGGGAGAGCAAGCAAAGATATTGTCCTTGTTCCTCTCAGCTAATTGCCCATATCCATTACCCAGATATTGTACACTATGCAAATAACACAGCTGCAGTGGAAAACAAGCTAAACCAGGGAATATAAAGAAGAACTTACCGAACCTACAACACTATGCACTATGCATTGTCAGCAGCTTCATGGTATGGTAGGTATCACGATACAAAAGTCACAACATGATACAATACCATGACAAAACACACCAGTACAGCTCAAGTTGTTGACAAAATACACCAGTACAACAGATATTATACCGTATGCATATGTGTGTATAACAGTATCTGTGGCTGTAAAAGTATCAGTGCACAACAAAATGCTAACGTACTACACATCACATACAGCACAGTAACATAATCTGCTTAGTTTTTAACAGGGATCCAACACAAAGCAGCTCTGTGAGCATGTAACCAAAATGCTAATGGCTAAGTGCTAATCAAAAAAGAAGCATGCTTTAACATCTGTTAAGAAGGGATATTTACTGAATTCATGTGCACAACAGCAGACAATAAATAAATAAATACATAAATAAATTCAATACATGCTCTGCATTTTCTTATCGTGCGACAGGCAAAAAGGAATCTGGTGAATCTGGACTGGAGCTTTTTTCTCCAACACAGCTTTTTATACAAATAATAATAAATAAAAGCAAACCTTAACTATTAGAGCACATGTTTGCCATGCACTCGATACTGTAAATGTCACGCTGTCATAGTTGAATGTAGTATCTGTTTTTACTCATGCGTTGAAGTTTGTGAAAGTAAAATTATTGATACACACACTGAAATGCGCTTATCCCTGATATATTGCTGGATTGATATTTTGAACATAGCCCAACTACTAACTAACATGGTGTCGCGGTCGTAGACAAAACTGTCTTGGAATAGTGACTTTATAGAGAAAACATTCTAACAATAATGTATGTAATAATGTATGTTAATGTATTTATTTTTATTCAAAGTAATTTTGGGCCATTTCCATTGGTCCATTTATCATGAAATGTTCATACAAAGTAAAGGGTAGCAGATGTTTTTAAATGGTGTAGAAAAAATAAAGCTGAAAACAAAGTGGTATGAGGTTTCAATACGATAGTATGTTAGTTACTAGATGAAAAAAACAGTTCATAAATCAACAGGTTGGATAAGTATGGTCCAATGCTTTAAGAACAGTAGATAAAAATACAATGGAATAACAGAAATCTGTCCTAACAGTGAGCAGCAAGTTGAAAGCATCTATAGAATTTGATTGCATTATCATTACTGCATTTTGGAGTAGTTCCCAGGCAAAGTAATCACAACTGGCAATAGAGCTGTAGCTGGATGGATTGGATGGTGTTGGAAAGTGACAGCCTCAATGAGGACAGAAGAGACACAACATGTCTGCAGCTGACTGATAGCTTCCAGTCAAAGCCCTGTCCAGCGAGCAAAAGCCTGCTGTTGCTGAACAATTAATTAGGATGACATATAAAAGAGTGCCAAAGCCAACTGGCAACTACAGCCGGGCCTAAAGGCAGCAGAGTATGATGTGTCGTCTTCAATTTCCCTTGTTCCATATCTCCTGGCCAAACTCTCTCATTTTGCCTCCTTCTTCCTTCTCTTTGGCTCATTTCTTCAGATCAGTCCCTCCCTATTCCTTTAATTTCCTCCTGCTTGGTCATGATTGTGCAGTTTAAGAGTGAATGAGATTTCGTGATCTGTTCGAGAATGAGAAGAGTGGCGATATTGAATTGCTTTCTGAAATACTTGATAGATGTCAGTGTCAACAGTGATTCATTTCTTACAGTATTTTTTCAATCCAATAGCTTTTGGGCTTGGGCTTTTCTTAGTTTATGGGAAAGAAGAAAGGGAAAAAAAGGCAGTTTCATTATCTGTCTAATATTGGAATTGTAGCCAAAAATTACAAGCAATATATTCACAGTGGGGTGAGACTTCTTGCCTTATTTTCACCTGCCATGTCACTCTAAATGAGAATGTCTACTAAATGGTAGGAAATGTTTACAGTTATCTTTATTGGCCCATGATCTGTATTAGTGCATCCCAATAAATTCATTTGGCATTGTTGTATTTATGTGAAACCGAATTTTGGCTGGTATTAACCTGCATTAGTCTTTCAGCTTGACTGCATCCAAAATCTCAAATGTTTCTCAGTAGTCTGTTTGTGTGGCACTAGAAAACCTGCTCATGTTTAACATGTCAGTGCTGACTCCCCAGAGTAAAGCTCAAGCTCAAAAGTCCCATTCTAATGAATGTGTTAGAAGGAGCACAGGGATTTGCTGGAAATATCTTTAAATTAGGTAGACAGCCTGCATATGCTAACGTGGATTTTTGCAGGAGAGATCAGTGAGAGGGAAAACGAAGAGGTGGCACTTTGATTGTGCTGTCAAGATGGGAAATCGGAGACAGACTGCTTTCCTGCAGAACGCATTACATATGAAAACATTCTATTCTATAATTTACATTTTCAGATAAGCCATGTATTAGTTTTAAACCTGAAATATTTTTGCATTCTGCTACTACTCAAGGGTGTCAGGGTCATATTTATACAGTGAGTTTGAGAAATTTTATATCTCAGTAGCTAGCTTAGAAGTACCAAATAAATAATAAGTCCGTAGTTAATGCCAACTCTAAAACTGAATCCCTGCAGTGTGCTATTAATGTGTATCGTTATCATTCCAGGCCAGGCTCTAACTTGGGCATCATGCTTGCAGAGACATTGCTTCATGTGCGTTGGCTTCTCTTGTATGCTTAACTCTGCATTCGTGTCTCGAAGTGTCCTGTCAATCTGTGTGATAGCTCAACTCTGGCATCAGGAGTCTGAGATAAAGACATAAAATTGGTTCTAAAAGAGCTCCACTGTGCTGAATAATGGGTTGCATCTGTGAATGTGCCCGAGTGTAGCATTGCTGGAGTCTTTCTGATAAGGAGTCAAGAAGATAAGAGGCGCTCTGATGGCTCGATCTCCCTCTCAGCTGGATAGCCTGTGAGATACTACAGTACTAAGCTTGCTAAAGGGCACAGCTGAGCTTAATAGGAGGAGTTGATGATCCAGTAAGATACAGAAAAAATAAAAAGATATGACACATGCCATACAGTATATTTGGAAGTCCTTTGTTGCAGCTGTTGCAAGGTGGTAAGAGTTAAATAACACTGGAAAAATTACATTGAACATAATGAGAAATGCAAAGTACAACTCAGCTTTTGTCAAAAGACCAATATCTATATTGTGATATTAATTTCAAATTACATTTATAACATATGCATGTGAAAAGTCATACTGTTAGTATAGAGTGAATGTAGTGTTTATGCCATGTAATCAGGCTAATGTTGGCTGGGAGCAAATTCGCTACCATTACCAGCTAGAATAGCTTCTTTCGAATGTCTACAACAACGTACATTGTATATACACTATATTGCCAAAAGTATTCACTCACCCATCCAAATCATTGAATTCAGGTGTTCCAATCACTTCCA
>JAILXH010010542.1:0-10238 GCA_023558415.1 Piaractus mesopotamicus | reverse complement strand
AGAGTAAGAACAAAGCCATTTTCTGTGTGTGAACAAAAGAGATTATTGCATTTCTGAATACATTAAGAGAAAGTTCAAGTTACAATAAGGAGAACTTGCCTTTAAAAGCTGGCTAAATCTTAAAAACATGAAATAATTGAATGTCACTACCACTACCAGAAGGCCCGAACGTACATGCAAGCAACGTACACAGGAGCAGCTGGTCCAATTCTGTGAAGCCATAATAGAATCAGTTATCACATCCTTCATCCTCTGTTCCTGTCTGGCTTGGTTTTGCATCATCGTGCTCTGAAAGAAAACTGCAGTACATTGTGCCATACCCGCCCCTTCAACTTGTACTTGTCTAGAATGAGGAAGAGGGTGTGGAAAATCATGGTTGACCCTTCACATCCTGGTCACTCTGTCTGTTTCCCCTCTCAGCGGAGACCAAAAGCAAAAGCCGTAAGGACTAGGGCTAACTGTCACATGTGCAACTTCTGACCTATAATCTGGCTATAATCCTCATAAACAATGATCCTTCCCTATCCCTCTTCTGTGATCTGTTGGGCCTGTCCTTCTCTGAATAAGCTGGATAAACGGACTAAAGGTTTGAAAGGAGCAAAGTCATTTTTGAAATGTGTTAATTATATGTACAGATAGGTGACAAATTAAAGGAAAAAAACTATCAAGTGTCTTAGTATGGTCCTGCACCACCACAAGCTGCTAGAACAGCTTTAGAGCACCTTGGTATAGATTCCAGAAGTCTCTGGATATGTGCTGGAGGGACAGAACACCATTTTCCCAAAAGATACACCCTTAATTGGTGTTTTGTTGATAATGGTGGAGTGTGGTGTCTAAAACATTGCTCAAAAATGTCCCATAGGTGTTCACCTGGGTTAAGAGCTGGTGATCGTAAAGGTCATAACATATTTAAATAATGGTCATACTCATCATCACCATTCAATGACCCCTAGTGCCCTGTGTTGTCATTCTGCAAGAGACCCCTCATGCCCTGTGTTTTCATTCTGGAAGAGACCCCTCCCATCAGCATAGAATTCTATCATCATTGGATAAAAGTCATCAATCAGAATACCTTTAAATTGATGTGCAGTGACTCTTTCCTCTAAAGAGACAGGTAGACTCAAACTATACCAGCAAAATGCTCCCTGCAGCACAACAGAGCTCCCGGACCCCCTCACTGAAGGGGTCAAGCATTCAGGCCTGTAGTGTTCTCTTGGTGTACGCCACAAATGCACTTGCCCACATATGGTGAAAGATGACTAATCTGACCACTTACTTTTCCCACATCTCTGTAGACCAATGTGTATGGTTTTTACACCATAGAAGTCTAGATGGTCCTAGTAATAAGGGGTTTATGCACTGCAACTCTACTATAATGTCCCTCTCTATGTAGTTGTGGATGAACTGTTCTTGCTTTTTAAAGGTTTTTCTTAGAACTTTACTTCATGCATCAAACTATTTTTTCAGTTCTTTTGAGTGTACTTGTAGCTGAAACATAACTTACACTGCATTTATGAACGCATCTCAAAAGTGAGAAAAGGGTAAGAACTATCAAAGCTTCACCTCTAAAAAAAAAAAGCCTCCTGTATTGCTATTACTGTTTGTTTTCATGCTCTCTGGACATCTGAAAGTTACCACAGACATCAACAGTCTTGGTGTGTCATCTTCTACCCAGTTGATTGACATTCTCAAGAACTTTATTAGACATAACACACAGGCCAGAGACTAATGGGATGCTCCTTCATTTGAGACGTCTCAGTACAAAACTAGTGCTCAGCAGTGTAAGTCGTGTTTGATATTCCCACAAGATATGTTTCTCAAATGCTCGCTGCCTTCCTCTGCTCTTTCTCTCCTTTCTCCACCCTCCATCTCTCACTCTGCCAATCCCTCCATCCTGGCAAGGCTTGAAAGTGTGGATCCAGAGGGAGAAAGTGAGTGGGGAAAGGGAGAAGGGAGGATGGATGAGGGGGATTCAGTAACCGTAGGCCAGCACCAGGCCATCCACAGAACTTTATTGTTTCAGCGTGCCATTCCCCATTTGTTTTCTATAAAAGCCACATGGTAGCATTTTGGGAGCTTAAACTAGATTGGTGTGCATCATCTCAGGTCTGTAACATTTGCTACTTGCTTGCAAGAACTGTCTTAATAAAAACTCCTTCAAAAGTACAGAGAAAAATGATGTGGGTCTGTGGCAGAAACTGGACAAATTGTAGGTCAGTAATGAAATATTGATAACCGTTTTCTCTTGTATGTGTTTGTGTGCTGGCAACCTTCCGTGAGACAGAGGCGGAAGAGATAAAAATAGCCAGTGAAGCCAAGTCCTCAAGGTGGAGGAGAAAGTAAACCAAGCTGGGTAAACCTACAAATTCCTACATTTTTGAAATACGTGCAATATTAGCCTAGCATAATAATCACTCGTAGAGAGTATGCGTAGGAGTGAACAAAGGGGCTAAAAGCAAACAGAACCAAGGCCCAATAAACAGTCAACTTATCACATGGACTCCATCCCTCTCCTTAGGCTGATACGGCTGTAGGCCCTATATTTTAAAGCTAAGTGTTCATTAAAAGGTGTTGGTGATGGTCGATGATGGCCGAGTTGTGTTTGGTTATGGCAGGATAACGAGGCAGGGGAAAGTAAGCAGAAGGAGGCTGAAAGGCCAGAACAAAAGAAAGGAAGAATGAAAAGAAAGAAGGAAATAGGGCAGAAAGTGAAGAGAGAAAGGAATTCCTGAGAGCATATGGAAGAATGATACAGGTTTTCACACAGTACACAATCCCAGCTGTATATCCCCCTGATACAGAGGTCTAATTCTGCCAAATGATTTACACTAACGTCTGCATAAAGTCATTTCCTCTCCACTCTCGTTCTAATATATACCTTAAATTGAATACATTTATTGCAACGTAATCTGGAATGATCACTCTTCAAAAGAAAACAGCTTGTTGTTTTTTTTTCATTCTGATTGGGCTCTGCATAATTTCTCTTTTTTTTTTTTCCCTAAATGTCAATGAATTAAAAGCAAGCAGATTTATCCAGTAAATAATATCTCTGCCTCCAGCATTCAAATGTGCCTAGAATGTGCCCTATGCATTATGAAATTTGAAAAGGAAAACAGAACAGGGCTTATGGGCAGACAAGAAAGAGAACAGCAATACTCACAGCTACCTCTAGTGGCTATTGGTGAAAAAAGCTTTCAAGACTTTGAAAGACTTTCAAAAATCTTTAACAGCATTACTAGCAAACGACAAAGTTGGCTGAAAGGATGCATAAGAAGGAGCAACAATACCATACAACTGAAGTTTCCAAGATTGGAATCCTAGCTCCATAACCTAGGAACACAGTACATTAACAGTCATTTTCTTTCCACTTGAGATTGACGAGGTGAAGAATGCTGGAAAATGAGACTCTGCCTGCGACTCCTGAATGACGTAAGGCCATTAACAGGTGTTAGGCCCAAAAATCTGGTAGAGAAATGAGTGCCTTTCAGTAAATGGCCAACGCTCTCTGCCCTATGCCCTAAACCAGTCTACACACCCTCAAGTCACCCTGTTAAAACACACTGGCTCCCAAAAACACCCCTGCCCCGCACACGCACCGGTGAACTTGCAGCCCTTGATTGCTTCCATGTTGCTTGAGTAAACATCTGAGACAAATTAGGCCCTTGTTATTGTTGTTTGACTTCAGCTGCACTGTGGAGCTGCACAGCAGGTATAACAGTCCCCAGCAGTGTAAAGGCCTCTTCTTGATAACCTCAGGAGAGGCGCAGGGGTGGTGCCACAACACTTCATTACATACGTGTGGAGGGACCTGCCACAGGCTCGGCAGTTGCACCAGGCACACAGCTCCCATTCTCTACACAGCTATATAACCCCTCCCAGACTGACCGCAACAACATCGCACTTTCCATAAAGCCTGTCTTCTACCAGACCATGCAAGACTGCAGCTCTGTTCTGACTTAGACATGGGCCCCATTCTCAACATGTTGCTTTAAGATGGATGATAAAACTTGCGTGTGACCAACTGATAAGAAATAAAAGAGTTCTATGCTGCGTAAAGCATCAAAATGATTAAACTGTATATAAATTCAAGGGCATTTTGTATGCTATAGGCCTAAAAAAGACGCAATTGTGGGAACACGGAGAGGCCTAAGACACCTATTCAGTTAGTAATTTATTACATATGATTTGTAAATAAATACACTCACATGTGCCATATATCCTTTACATGACTAAACAAAAAAAGAATTTAAAAAATTACAACAGAAACAAAACCAAAGAAAGGACACACATGGCTTTTTACAAGTTATGCCAAACTATGAGATGCAAATTCCACAAGTCTGAAAATTTTTCCAATGTGGGGCCAAGAGAGAAGATAAAGATAACCCTAGTTAGAGGGGATACACTGTACATCTGTGCTCCATTACAATCCGAATTAAAATAAGCCTGCACACACTTCCCCTGTTTCCTTCACTCAGCAAATCTACGATGCAGAAACAAAGAAACAGTCTGGTGAATAATTTTTCTAGCTTTGGTACTGTTTTTTTCCCCATTTCAAATGTGAGTAAACACTGGATGTAAGTTAAAATGTTTTATCACATACTAGGAGAGGGCATTTCAGTTTAAAATAACAGCAGTCATCCGTTACATCTACAATATGAACTTTCCAAGTGATACCAAGGGCTGGAGAATTTTGTTTCTTGAAATTTTGAACAGAGCTTTAAATCTCTGAGTTAGGAAAGATTAAAAAAAAAAAAAAAGTCTTAGTTTGTTTTAATTGCCTTAACCAAAAAGACAAAGAATACAAAAGATGAGTGAGGATGTACTGTATTTCAATGCCTGAGGAGCAAGAAACAAGCTCAGTTGTTTTTTTCTTTGTACTGTTTCATTTGACTGAACTGTAGATCTGTGGTTCCCACCAAAACATCATGATCGAAGTCTCTCAGGTCCAAGAGGCCAGTGCTGCTCCAGCACTAACACATCACAACAGCCTCACTCATCTCCTGCAGGCAAGTTTTCCTCAATCCTCTTGATGAACTTCATACGAATCTCTGTCACGTTGTCTCCTCTTAGTGTGTCTTGAGCAAATCGCACATCCACCGCCATTTGAACCTGTGGAAACAGACCAAAACCATTGAGCATGTCCCAAACAGTGGCATCAACTTGTGTGAAGCTACAGTAATAATGATTAAAATAGTCAATCTCCTTTCAATATACAAACGCCACACTTAAAATCTTTTTACCATCTCCAGAGCTCCTCTCAGCACTCCACAGAGTAAGTTGGAGTAGATTAGAGTGCTGTGGTTATCTGGAAGCTCCACAAAGTCCACCAGGGGGTTACTTTCCAGGATGAGTGAGAACTCATCTCCAGCAGGACTCCAGTTGGTCACACTGGGGGTAATGCCCAGGTACATTTTGAAGGCTACCTGTCCATTGAAAGCAGTTTTTTTAAATTACATTCATATATCAAACAAACAAAAAAGTCTTTGGCTATATGAACTGGGCTCAGCCTAAATAACCGGTGATGTAATCCAAGTATGATATTTAAACGATTTTGCAGGTGTAGAAGATTCTTTTTAGGTGATGTATATGCCTAAAGGCAACCACAGCTGCTGAAATAACCTGGGTGAGATTTTTAATCGCGGGGAACAGAAAGCTCGGAAATCTTGACCTCAGAGTGGCTTTTTGAACTCTCCCCATGGAAGCAATGGAAGCGCTAAAGGGCTCAAAGACTCAGTATTCTGATCAGGAGCCCAGTGCTCTGTGCAAACAGACACACGGTAGATTAACATCTGACAACGTGGCTCGCAGTGGAAAGCAAAGAGAGAGAACAGGGTGGGGGGAGAGAGCAAAATACTGTCATTCTTTCAGTGTGAACTAACGCTTTCTGCAGTGCAAATGTTTCGCAACTGGTCTAAGTAACAGGACATCTGGTCATTATGGACCAAAGACAACAAACGCAGGGGAACAGGCAGCTTGAGTCCCTCAGACACTGCACATGGCAGGTCGGTTGAATTTATGGTGGCATGGCTAGAATATTTCTCCACCTGCATGATTCAGAAAAATCAAAACAATAGCACAAGTGATGAAAGCTTAGAAACTTTGCAGGCTACTGGAGACCAAAGTTCAAATTGCACTCTTGCTTTGCTGCACGTTTACAAGGTTATTTGTACCAGAATTGTTCTAGTACCTTTGCAATGACATCAGCTGTTTCTCGGAAATCATGACACCTGCCTACACTGGAGCGAGCCAAGAAGTCCTCGATGAGACGCACTCCAATATTGTAACCCCTTCAAAAAGTAGGCAGAAAGACACAAAAGAAGACAGAAACATTCTGTAAGAGCTCTTTAGAACAAACACAACCTCTTCTTCTTTTATGACACGTTTTCATTCATAATATTGTCACAGTTTTGGTTCAAAACGTTCATATCAGAGTCATGTCAGGGCTAAAATGTCAAGCACTGAGAAAAAGAAGGGAAATTCTGATCGATCCCTTTCACATTTGTTGTGTCAAACAGGAACTAGGACTGAGATCTTGGCTGAATCATTAACTTCATATTTGAGCACACGATTTACTGGCAAAGTTATAATGAAAGCTATTAATTGATTTCTTATTGCCACATTTCTGATATTTTTCAATGAAAAACACAAACCTTCTAAAAGGTTCCTTAATGTAAAAAGAAAAGCATAGGAATAATCAACAGCGATACATCATTATCAGCATTAGCACCGATTCCTTTCCAAACAGGCAGTGGAATTCGTCTGTGTACTGCAGGATTGAGCCATCCATTTTAAAAGACAGGACACTAGCCACACAGTTGCTCTATTCATTTTACATCATGCTGTGGGCTGGGAGGTCTCAAAAGGAGTATAATGGTACATTTCACTCCTTTTTTCCTACTAACAGACCACTGACAAACTAACAGACTACCTCACATCATCCACTACCCGTAACCAGGCAGAATGCAGACAATACAAAGTCCTCTTTACAGTTGTTTGGAGAACTGATTGGACACCAGAATGCCATGAAATAAAAAATGAATGCAATGAATGTTTCCTTGAAATAATACAAGGCTTTGAGTGAAGTTAAAGAAATGGTTCAGCGAAAATCTAACTTACATCATTTCCCAATTTTGCTTCTTTAACTTTGTAGTACTTTGTAGTACACACACCAAAACTGTTTCTGTAAATACATCCTCAAAACACCCCGCTCAAACTATGTCCAGGTCTTTATTAAGGTTGTGCAGGCTGTGGTGATTCTGGGCACAGTATGACTTAATATGAACTATAAAAAATGAATACAAACATCACCATGTAATTGAACGCAAAGGGCAACAAGTTTAGGCAACAGGTGTGCGTCAAGGTATGTGATTTTTTTCTTCATTTTTGTAGCTCACAGTAAGTCATACTGTAATCTAAAGAACATCAACAAGTCCTTAATGAAGATGCAGTTTCAGTGGGATGAGAGAAGTTTTGGGGATGTATTTACCTTGTAGCCTTGTTCCAGCACTAAATAAAAGAAGCAAAATTTGGACATCACATGTACCTTGGCTGACTGACTACATCTGGGGTAAGTGGTAAACTGTGTACATTTTATTTTTTAAACTATGCTTTTTGATTGATTTTGAATATGATACTAGCACAGAAAGTGAGAGAGAGTGAGAGAGAGAGATTTACATTTTATCAAGCTGCTTGTTGACTTCCTCATCATTCTCATAGTCCTTACATAGTTGAGTGACCAGGGCTCCATATGTGAGAGTAAACAGTTCAGAATTCTGTTAAAGAGAAAAGGGAAAAAGCCAGTCAGGGAAAAATACTTTACTGAGCATTTTCAACCAACTAAAGGGCTGCTTTTCTTGTACTCAAACATAGCTTTTTTATGAAAGAAAATAACTTTTCACTCAGCCTACATCCTGTCACATTCATTCATGTTAGTACTAAATACAAAAAAACCCTACTTTTGTATGTTTTAGTCACTGGACTGTTATATGCAATCGCAACATGTAAACATGCTGTATTGCTAGGGCTGAACAATGTTAACAATGTGTAACACAGGCATATACCATAAAATCAACCCATGCTTCAGACCAGGCAGAGTACCACAGAATTCAGTATTTTCCCTCCCATACACGATTCAACTAATCAGCAAAACTTCATTATTTTAATCAGTCAGTCTGAAGTGTTGGAAAAGTGACAACTCCAGGACTGACAACCATTTCCTAGTAACGATTCTTTTAGTTGAGCACGTCAGGTGACTCCCCACTTCTTAAAGTCTTGGGCACCTCCTTGTGGCCCAACATAACCTTGTACTGCGTTAAGTAAAAGGTGCAACCTAAACCATTTGGTACTGTAAAAAACATGTTTTTAACACAGCATCTGAGATCAAGACCCAGAACTGATTCTCGTGTCCCCAAAGCTTATTTACATTCAGTTCTAGTCATTTGTGAAGAAAGAAAATCACTTTTTACAACAGGTGGGCAATATGACAGCATTTATTGTTATGATGTTAATTACATGACATTACATCATAAGATGCTTTTTGAGTATATCATAGAAATCATCATTACTTTACTTTACAACTAAATAACTGGATTCAGTGCAGCACAGCACGTGAAATATTAACAAAAACATTGTGTTCATAGTTTTTGATAGTAATATTAAAACGTGACACTGCTCCAACTTAAATGTTGTGCTACATATCATGCAATGTGAAAACACTATGTTTTTATTATTGGACTGTTGTGTACAGGCACCCCATTTTGACGAGATGCACTTTATCATTCTTGTAGATACAAAACAGCTGCGCTAGTGATGGGCAATGAAAATAAATGGATCAATAACATGTTAACAGAACGAGGGCTCCTACGTCTGGGAGGTCTTGGAGGACCTCTGTACTGGGTTTCTGTTAATAATGTTTAAATGCATGCCACAGAATATACATTTCAACTATTGAAACCACTTAAACGTTTAAGAACACAAGACTACTTACTGTCTTTCCGTCTGAAAAGCCATCAGCCATTCATTCTTACCAAATCTACTAGCTAACTAGCTTTAAGCTGTAAAGCGCCGAAGGATTTTAACGAAAGGAGAATGACAAATAACGTTAACTTTGAACTAAACTAACCGCTTACAGACAGATTACTTTCGCACTTGACACTGCAGCAAACAAAATAAATAAAACAGAAACAGAAAACTAAATAACGTTAAACTCTGCACATTCAAAACAGTCAAAGCTAACTGCTGCATGGATCCATTTAGCCACAACATTAGCGCTGAACGCTGAATCAGCACAGACACAAACACGCACTCACCATCTTCTTGCTGTCGGTGGATCTGTTGGACTGCCTAGACATGGTGTATTGTGTTACAGCGTTTTACAGGTAGGTTACAAGTTATATTTTATTAATTTGCCTGCTAAAACTGTGCTCGTATTCCTATATCGATGTCAAAGCCACTTCCTGAATCACTTCCCGTTTGTCGGAGGTTGTTTTTCGCGTTGGTTCTTGGGAGTTGTTGTTTTTGCTTCTCCGTCCTATGACGCCGTATTACAGCACTGGAAACCGTGCGTGTGTTTACTTTTCTAGCCTGTCATAGATCAGTTTGCTGTTTATATTGTATTTTTTTCAGGACAGAGTAAAAGAAGTCTATACATATTTAGCATATTTTAGCCATAAAGCTTATGTTTCCAAAGAAAGACCACCATTTCCATCTCTCCCCACCAGATGGCTGTGTATGCAAAGAGGAGTTGCACCCAGGAATTGAATGGTGGAGCAGGTACTACTAGGAGGATTACTTGAGTGACACGACACCACAAGACTCAAAACATCATGTATTCACAGTTCATAGCTCTTTACACAGTTAGCTGTGTTGTTTGGAGGATATTAGAAGGATCCATATCCTACATTTTCTTGTATTTTCCCCTTTGATATGGTGTTGATATATACCATAAACAGTCATAATTAATTTACATGGCCAACCTCTCCTTATTGATTGGAATTAAACAGAATATTCTTGTTACTGTGCCTGTGACTATTATATGTAAATGATCTCCGCTCTGATTGGTTGTCTTGTCTTGTGCCTCACTCAAAAACAGGTCCAGGCTGAAACACTCCTAATAGCTTCAGCGTGAATTGGTGGGCGAAACCACTTCAGACTGAAGAGGATGATATATGTATATATATATATATATATATATATATGTATATATATATATATATATATATATATATATATATATATAT
>JAILXH010010540.1:5639-20561 GCA_023558415.1 Piaractus mesopotamicus | reverse complement strand
ACACAGAGTCCATGATTTCCAAAAATAATTTCAAATGTTTATTCGTCGGACCACAGAACACTTTTCCACTTCAACTAAAAATTCTTATTTCATATTCCCAAAGATTCCAATTAATATAATATATTCAAGACTGATGTAGTACCGCTTGAAACCCAGAGAGGGGCAGCACTGCGCCACGGCAGCGCCCAGCCTGACAAACCCAGAAGAAGACAAAGTGAAAGTGACGTCCGAACGGAGAAAGTTAGACATAAGAAAACATTGAATATTAAGTGATATTAAATACACGCAGCTCCATTACAGCGGCGATACTGAAGCACAGTGAGTATGAAGAGGGTGCTGAAGTGTTTACGGAGGAGCTGAGAGACTCTCTGCTGTAGCTGTTAGGCTAATTTCAGAGCTAGCACTGAGCTAACAGCGTTAGCTAAAAACATTTCAGGTTTCAAAGTTCAGATTAATATCTGTCTGTACAGTTCGTGGTTAATATCAGACCCAGAATCAGATACACGTACCAGGAGTTTATACACGCACGAGGAGTTTATCTTACAGAAATAGGACCAAGCAGAGCCGGTGTGTGTAACTGTTTCCAGATCAGTCTAAGTTGTCTAACTGACTGTTTGTGGATGATGTTTATGAAGATGGTGGCACAACTTACACTGTGGTTAACATGATCCTAAAGATAATAGACAGTCCTGAACGAGGAGAAGGGCTTTCAGAACACCTTCAGCCCTTACTGGGCCGCTGTCAGTGTCCTGCACTGTCTTCTGTTCTTGTAGAGGTAAAATGATGGAGTTCTGCTTCATTCTGACCTCCAGAACGTCCAATGAAGCTGCAGTGATGTCCAGATCTGGAGGCCATTGAAGGCGTTTGACTTTACTTTGGAGGCGTTGTTTTGGAGCAGGACTTTGTCTTGAGATTGCAGTTCGTCCATCTATGATGGCCTCATATTAGTCTCATTAATACACAGTCCTAATCACTGCTAGGCAACCATTATGGATCCATCACCATGTTTAACAGGCATGCTTTTCAAGTGGAGGTTCAGATTGGGCTGGTGAGTCCAGCACCTCAGGCTTTGGGGTTTTTACGCCAGGTCATGCAGGTTATACCCCGCTGGTTTTAGTTGGTTCACAGTGAAATACATTCATTGTATTCTGAGGTTGTTATCGATGCTGTAGATTTGTGGTGCTTATGGGTTAAACTTGAATGTGGATATTTGCTGTATTTGGCATATATTGTAATGATTTGGGACCATTTTCCTTGACAGTTGAATTATTTTTCCTAATTTTTGTGTAATCTGAAGTCCAGGGGTTGCTTACGTCATTGTTAATATTTTTCTTGTGTTTTTTTAACCCCCAGCAGAAATATATTTTAGAGATAGTAAACTGTGTTTCTTTGTTCAACTACACACTAATCTTTTCCCTATTCAGGTAAATACGAATATGTGTTGGAGGTTAATCCTTAGTGGAATGGTTGTACACCTACACTATTTTAGCTGCAGTAATAGAAACAAGTATTGAGTGTGGTTTGGTGCTCAGTCTGTTCAAGGTATTGGTGCTAATGTTAATCCAGTATGTTTGGTTTATTACTAACTGATATTTATGAGATATGGATCTACACGAGTTGAGCACAATCAGGCTGCTAACTAAGCAGCAGAAAAATGATTCTTACAGCACATGAGTACCCAGCTACTATTTGGCATTGCAATTAATTTTGAACTGAATGTTCATCATTAATAACAGCTCTGAAGCTTCCCTCAGTTTGGGGAATGTAACATTACTGCACACCAAGCAGTTTTAGCCAATGATAACATCATAAACTGAACTTGTTCTTTAACTCTGGCAGAAAGTGGATAGAGCTGATCGAGGTTCATGAGTGCTTTTGTGGTTTTTTGCTTGTATGATGAACATTAAATGTTTAATATGTGAACCAGCGAGATTATGAAATGCAGCTTTCTCCAATTTAGGGAAATACTCCTGTACTACTGTCAAGATGGTAAGAGGGGGTGATGAACAGTGTGTTGTCAGGAGTACAGGAACGGTGTTCTTTTTGAGTTCTAAAATGTTCTCTCTCCAGTCCATACAATCCATATATGGACGTTAAGACCAGCCAATCGGAAAATTTTGTTTACATATGTCAGTATATTATAAAATATGTCATCTTAAAGGCACAGTAACAAAAACAGCCTGATTAATACTAATGATACATGTCCATTGCGCATGAAATTGTCAACTGAAATTTTACACCTATTTATTTTCAATGGGGGGGTCTTGAACAAAAATGCATAAGGTATCTATGCAGTTCTGTCTGAATGACATAGAAGGAAAGTTATTAATGGGAGTGTTTGGGTTCCAGATGAATACAATCCAGAAAGAATAGAAATGCGGTATTTCTTCTACTTTTGTCTGACAGAAAGTCTCTGACACTGTCGGTGTATCGCAGGGACAGCAGGTAATACAAACATTTTTCTGTTGGTTGATAGCCAGCAACATATACTGAACTATTCCGAGCTTTTTAAGTTTATGAGAGCAGTCTACCTGAGAGGAGAATTTATATTTATACAACCCCATTTCCAAAAAAGTTGCCACGCTGTGCAGAATGTAAATAAAAACAGAATGCAATTATATGTGAATCATGTAAACCATATTTTTAAAGGAAATGCTACAAAGACAACATATCAAATGTTGAAATTGGGATTTTTTTTTTTTTTAATATATGCACATTTTAAATTTGATGCCAACAACACTTTCCAAAAAAGTTGGGAAGGGGGCCTGTTTACCACTGTGCTTCATCACCTCTTTTAACAACACTCTGTAAGTGTTTGTGAACTGATGAGACGCTGCTGTAGTTCTGAAAGTGAAATGTTTTCCTGTTCTTGTTTGATACAGGATTTCAGCTGCTCAACAGTTCAGGGTCTCCTTTGTCATGTTTTGCACCAAATGTTCAGTGGGTTGCAAGTTTGGACTGCAGGCAGGTCAGTTTAGCACCTGGACTCTTAATATAGAGCCATGCTGTTGTAATACGTGCAGACTGTGGTTTGGCATCGTCTTGAAATAAACAATGTTGTCTGGATGGCAGCATATGTTGCTAAAGCATGTATATATCGTTCTGCATTAATGGTGCCTTCACAGATGTGCACGTCACCCATGCCATGTGCACTAATGCCCCCCCTATACCATCATGAATACTGGTTTTTGAACTGTGCACTGATAACAAGCTGAGTGGTCTTTAGCCCAGAGGACACAGAGTCCATGATTTCCAAAAATAATTTCAAATGTTTATTCGTCGGACCACAGAACACTTTTCCACTTCAACTCAGTCCATTTTAACTGAGCTCAGGCCCAGAGAAAGTGGCAGCATTTCTGGATTTTGTTTTTTATTTGGTTTCTTTTTTGTGTTCAGAGTTTTAACTTGCATTTGTGGATGGAGCCACAAACTGTTTTCACAGACGTTTTTCAGAAGTGTCCGAGCTCATGCGGTGATTTCACTACAGAATCATGTCTGTTTTTAATGCAGTGCTGCCTGAGGGCCCAAAGATCACGGCCAGCAAATACTGGTTTTTAGCCTTGTCCCTTGCATACAGAGATTTCTCCAGATTCTCTGAATCTTTGAATGATATTATGTACCGTAGATGATGAAAGGCAAAAGTTCTTTGCTATTTTGTTATTCTTGAATTGTTGCACTAATTGCTTGTGAGTGGTGAAAGACTCAGCCTCTCTGAGATGCTCTTAATACCCATTCATGTTACTGACCTGTTGCCAATTAACCACATATATATATATATGTGGTAAATTTTTGCTGGGAAATGGTGGAAAGGAGTGAAAAAAATAAACTAAATCTTCTAAGAAGTTAAGTTGGCCTCAATGATTTGTAATAAGTAAAAACTGAAGGGGGTTTGCGTTGTTTCAGGTGGAAAGACAAAGAAAAAGACAAATGAGAGAACTTTACAAATACAAGTACTGAACTGGAAATAAAAATTAAGAGCATCTCCTAAATCTACCTGTGATGTGGATACATAAGCATGCAGCTTCTCTGGCTCAGCAAAAATGGTGCTGAATGTTGTTTCTCATCCAAATTCAAAGTCATTTGTCTCATGTGCGTCTCATACGCTAGTGCTTACATCTCTGAGTGTCAGACTCTGATTGAGTTTACTTATTCTTGCAGTCGCCTCCGCTGTCAGCAGTAGCTGTTTTCAGCTGATTTACCAACATGATGTGAGCATCAGGCTGCAAGACCACAGTGCTGTGTGATACAGCTGACTGATGGAGGGGCCCTGCAGGCAGGGCTAGTACGCTAAAGAATAAATCAAGGCTAAAGGCTGTTACTAGAGACTGGCAGTTCCTTTCATATATCTCTCTAATGGTCACTCCCTCAGTAATAACCTGGCCATTAACTCAGACTGTAACTGACTACCAGCAGGAGAGGAGTGATTACTGAAACATCCCTGACTCACACATTCAGCTAAAGGGAGAAACATTAATGTGTTTTGCACTGTATGTAAAATGTGTTATCTGGCTTATTTGTGCTGTATTTGTGGTTAGGTTTTATGATTAATGGAGAAATAGAAATAGAGCACAGAGGCCTCAGGAAGGAAATAAGCAAGATATTATAATTGCTTACATGTTTTTATTTTATGGCCAAAATTAATCGGAAAAAAGATGCTGTTACATTAACTACCAGTTCTCCTGTGTTTTACGTTCACTTTGACGTTTTCCTACCTTGTCTAAGAATTCACATCAAGATACACCTACAAATTTTATTATAATAGAAATGAACACAAATGGCATAATGTAGTGAAACACTGGAATGGTTGCAGTGTGATCCTGAGTTCAAACAGTGTGGACTGATTTAAAGTTTGTGAAGAATCGAGGAGGAATTTTAATGTCCTTTAGCACATTGTTTTTATCTATTCTCTCTTTCAGTGACTGAATCAGCTGTTACTCCAGTGACGGTGAAGCTGAATGAGACGGCTACTCTGCCCTGCTCTGAGAGATGCTCTGGTTTGGTCAGATGGTCTGTGTTCCATAAACCCACTGATGCTCTGGCTGAGTGTGATCAGACTGAATGTAGATCAAAGGATTGATATCAGATGATCCATGATCAGTACCTGAAGGGGAATCTCTCTCTCACCATCACTGACGCTGATTTCAGTAAGAGAGGCTGGTACACATCTGACTGTGATGGTAAAGATCTCTGTGATTATCATCTTAAGATTGAGCGTAAGTGTCCATTACTGACAGAACTCCAATAATTATAACGAATATAACGCTTTATCAGATTTGCTCATAGTTGATGTTTCTGATTGTTTTTCTCCTCAGCCTTAAATTTTCCAGTTCAGATTAAAGCTGGTCAATCACTGGTGCTGAAGTTGGACGTGTCAGATCCAGTGCAGGTGATTTATGACGGTGCAGATACAGCTGGACCATCCAGTGGTCAGATTTGTACAGTGGATGGACGCTCACCACAGTGCAAGCCTGAATACACACAGAGAGCATCTCTAACATCTGCTCTTGAGCTGAGAGCAGTGACTCCATCTGATAGTGGAGTTTATACTGTAATGGAGACCAGGAACGAAGAGGTCATTCACAAATATGTGGTGACCGTTGAAGGTAAGGACTTTTTTCCCCTCAGAGGTTTTAATTCCATTTATAAAATTCTGACAAAAATCTGTTAAACAGAAAAGAACATTTTTAAAAAAAGACAAAACAAAAATCAGGAAATGGTCAGTATATGTATTTTTCATTTTTGTAGCCTTCCACCTGTCAGTCAGCCCATCAGGGCAAAGAGACACCAACACCAGTCACTTTAGTCTCAAGTCTCCACACATCAGTGGATCATCAGTTTTAGTCTTGCAAGCTGGACTTCTTTAGAGAGTCCAGTGCATTTCATAGCTTTGGATAGCCAAGAAACACCAATTTGACATAAAAGGTCATTTTTACTGATGTACAAAACTACCTGTTGTTTTAGCATGATGCGCGTTGGCAACTTTCAAAACATTTCTACAGCATAAACACCCACAGATTTACAGACATTTAAATATTTCAAAGAATAGTCTTGTATAACTTTTTAAAATGTGATTTCTGTAAATTTCTCAAACCTTTTTCTACAGCCCAACCAATAGGATTTTTAAGACTGATGCTGATTTTGGTGTTTGAGGATTAAGAAATCGGATGCATCTTTCATCCGATAATCTTTTTTTATGATCTAAATATGTTCTCTACGATTTGCTATGTGTAGTTATAATTAGATAAATATACTTAGTGGATAACTTGACATAATGCTGTGTAAAAGTAAACCTGCAACTTTGACACTTGCAAATTTCACACTGTAGTGTTATGAACACAAATCCGTCACATTATCATTTAAAGAATTTCGATTAACCGGATTAGCATTGGTCCATAGTAAAAGAGTCCAGGTCCTAAATGGGCCTGCCTGTAGTCCAGATATGTCACCCACTGAAAACATTTGGCACATTATGAAATGAAAAATATGACAAAGGAGACCTTAAACTGATGAGCAGGGAAACATTTCACTGATAGAACTACAGCAGTGTCTCCTCATTTACTTACAGAGTGTTGTTAAAAGAAGAGGTGATGCAACACAGTGGTAAACATGCGCCCGTCCCAACTTTTTTGGCATTAAATTCAAAATGGACATATTTTTCAAAAACAACAAAGTTTCAACGTTTGATATGTTGTCTTTGTATTTTCAATAAATATAGGGTTTAGATTTGGGCATCATTGCATTCTGTTTTTATTCAAATTTAAGCATCCACATTTTTTGGGAACAGTGTTGTACTTTTTCATTTGTAAAAACTGCCGCTAAAATGCTTTCCCTACTATGATGGCTTGTGTTGAATACAGAAGTGTGAAAGAGGCACCAACAACTAGCACCACCCTACTACATAGTTAGCACTGATTTAACATTTGGCAACTTAGCAACGATGATTTAACATGTCGTGCTTGTTTATTGCGCTTAGACTTTATATATTTGGCAGTTTACTAGACACAGTAGCTGTGGACCAGAAATATTAGTCACAATTTTGATATACTATCATAATTTCCAAATACAGTAGGATTCTGTTTCACTGTCTCATTAACAGAGGTGGAACTGAATTTGGGGTAAAAAGTTACATGATTTTTGTCAATAATTAAAATTTGTTATCAGAAATCACTGTTTTGTAAACTGCTGCTGTGTTTAACTGTGAGTGAGTGTGTGTGATATTCACAACCTTTTTTTTAAAAAATTATTTTAGATTCTCTATGTAGCTCAGTCTCTCCATTGCTTCATATTAATTAAACCATTAGGAGATATCAGTCATTACAACATCATCACACTGCAAGACTCAGTTCTGTTTCTGTGTAATAATCAGTTGATGATTGGCATAACTTGTTCATGCGTGGGGATGCTGAACTATCCAGAGGATGATTGATCAGATCCTAAATCAATGGTTTCTGCTGGAACTGCTGAACTGTGTTTATTTCCAGTTTAAGGTCTTGCATTGTGATGATGATGTGGTGTTTTTATCAGGTGATGATTCTGAAGCTCAGGATAAGATTCGTAAGGCCTCTCGAAGCCGCCGCAGTGCCCCATCTGGTACGACGTACAGCTCACTCTATAGCGATACTACTGTACTGATTGCACTGGGTTACACTAAGGTTTATCACAATGTGCCCTAAAGATGTTGCGTGTCTTAACAGACTGTTCAGTATGAATTCAAACTAACTATGACCTTCTCTGTGTTGTGTTTTTGTTTTGTAGATGGTCAATCCTGTCTGTGCAGAGATCAGGGAGCTGCTGTACCGGTGTGGCTGTTTGTACTCCTACTGGTGCTGGTGGGGGTTGTGATCATGGTATCAGTGGTGGTGAATGTGCGGCTGAAGAGAGAGAATCAGCGGCTACAGGCAGGATCCCCTGCTCTTAACCAGGGGCCCTGAGAGATCATTTCAAATTGCTTATTTTTTCTATCTCTCTTTACTATCTCAGGAAAGGGAATGTGTTTGTATGAGAGTTACTGGATATGTGTATCAGTGTGGAGACTTAAGCACTATCTACTCTTCATCTACAGGGTTTCAGTGTAGAATCTATACATCTTCTCAACAAAAGTAACAACTGAGATTTCCTTTATTCTTACGGTTCACTGTCCAACTTTCTGGAGCAACTTTTGGTACCAAGATTTGGCTGAAATTGAGAATCTTTATCAGAATCTAAATCATAACCACTTTTTGTCTAGAAGACCTCAGTACAAATGCTGCCAGTGCCATTCTTCTATGAAAACGTGAGTGCCTTAGTTGAGAGTCTGAACTGAGGGATATTTTGCTTTCTTTTATTCTTGAACTGGACCAACTATTCTCTAAAGAAATTAGAGAAGCTGTAGGTTTGGAGATGTTACACTTATCAGGGCTAAGTTTCCCTAAAGCAGTGTTTCTCAACCGCTGGGTGCCTCTAGTGGTCCACAGGCCTGTACTAGGGGAAAGGCAGCAGTTCAAAGTGGGCCAGTAACATCACTTTGTTTATAAAAAAAAAAAAAAAGATTAACTTAATAATTCTCTCATTTGTTGTCATATTGTTCTGAGCTGGTTTTAAAAACAGACGAGCCATAAAGTAACAAAGTAATGCGTTTGATTTTGGTTCATGGATCAGAACTTTTCTACTATTTTTTTACCATCACTGCAGACGCGTTATTTATTTTAATCTTTTCAGGCCCTGATTCTCAGGTGTTCAGTGTCAGCACATAAAAAAGGAGAAAAAAGTTACTTTAAGAAAGATGATGTTAGCTTTCCTGTGGGCGGTCAGGAAAAGCTAAGCAGTAGATCAGCAAATGATGCTTCTGGATGCTTTTACAGGGTCAGTGATGAAAGACAAGTAACAAGAGAGTGCAGCCTGATGACCAAAGCATAGATAATAATGACTTGTTATGGACTGTAGCTAAATTTATTGATACTTTTTTAGCATAAGAACATAACATTTTCAAATATCTCTTTTCTTATATTGTGATTTGACTGCATATTTGATATAGAACAAAATAGAACTAGTGTATGGTGTATTACCTAGTGTATCTTTAATCATCAGCATTGTAATCAGCTCCAACAAAATGTGCAACTGCCACTGAAGACATGTGTCCCCTGTTGAAATGGTCCAGGTGGAGGGTCAGTTAAACTCCAGACTGATTGAGATGAATCTTATTTCATTAGATTAAGATTCTCTAAGGCTTTATGAATGTATGTTGTGCTTTGCTGTATTCTTCTCTATTCTGTTCTCTTCTGGCCATCTGTAAATATCATTCAGCTGGCAGCTTTAGACTGAGGTTTTTTTTTATACTTATATCTTTACTAGAAGGAAATTTGTATGAAACAAAAAGCCACTGATATGTCTTTTTACTTTCTTACAGTCTGTTCAGGATTATTGTTTTTTTATTACCTTGTTTAGTTGAAAAAACTGTCATCTGAATGCTTCGACTGATGTTGTTCCTGGTAGAATGTTTGCCTTTTATGTGAGTGCAACTTGGTCAGATACAGCTTGTACATTTTGTTATGTACACATCTTGTATAAATAAGTGCTGTTTCTGTAGTTTTTGTGTCTCATGTAACATTGATTCTGTAATTTTGTACTGAGACTGAAACACCAGTAAGACTGACCCAAGTGCCTCAGGTGTGTGTGGATAGCCAATCAGAAAGAAAATGACAACATTCTGATATGTGTGGTCAATTTAACATAGTCAGTATTTTGTCATTGTGATCATTTTTGTTATCATGATTGTTTGCATTTCTGAGCAACTATAGACTGTTTTCATACTTACATGTTCTACACAGTGAAGGTCGTCATAGTAGGAAAACTTTACAGCAGGGGTGGCCTTTATTTCATTCTCACAGTTTTACATCCTTAATAAGGCATTGTTTCACAAAAGATGTCTGTTTGGTGAGCAGTTTTCATTTTCAGAGCGGAGCGAGCTTCACAGGGTCTGCATTAAAAGTAGCTGCTCAGGCTGCTTCAGTGCTGGATGGGTGAGCAGTACGGGTTTAAAAAGTTTAAAAGGAAAGAAGTCATATGGCACAGTCTATATAAGGGAATGAAAACCTGATGCATTAGTTAAATTACATAAAAGGACCAAAACACAGTGAGGTATGACTGATTATGTTAACTAAACTGTGAGTGTCTTGTTGGAGAGGTGGAATCCTATGATGGTAGCTTGTTCAGTATGACCTACTGCCAGTGTTTGTCTATGCAGACTGTAGTGTTGTGGGCTTCGTTTTAGGCACCTGCTATTACTGAATGTGTTAAATTTGAAGGAGTGTCCACATACTTTTGCCATGTAGTGTACATTTTACGGTTTTGTGCCTTGGTTAAGAGCTGTTTTGAGATGAACCACCAGCAGGAGTGAATCCAGTGAACAGCTTTGTCAGCACTGTTGCACTGATATAAATAGCACCAGAGAAGTATGATATAGTGGGTAGAGTATAAATGTGTTGCTACAATATTTTTAGATGTACATTGTTTTGTTTTAAAATACTTAAGTGTAAGGAGTGTTTGTCTTTTTTTTTTATATATAATATTTTAGTTTGATTTATTGGAAATGACTAATTATGGAAAATAAAGCTGAGTGAATATTGAAGCTGCAGAGTCTGTTTTATTTCAGTATTTAAAGTGCAGGGGTCAGAGTGAGGTCATCTGAAAAAGAAAAAGTTCCTGTCAATTAATTTTAGGCATTAAATAAATAAAATGTCTTCTGAACATTTCAGGAATAATACATACATTGCTACAATGATACAGGACCCGTATTCACAGAGTGAGGGTAGGAGTGCTGATCTCTTCCAGTCAGTAATTCCTCGGTAAATAAGAGAGGAACCTGATCCTGGATCAGCACTCCGACGCTAAGGAGCTTTGTGAATACGGGGCCTGGTCTGCAGTGCTCCTTGTGGGAAAACAGTCTGGATTCTTAAAGTTTCCTAAATGCAGCAAAGACTGAATTAAGGCCACTGCACACCAGAAACGCTGATCCACAGTCAGCTAACATAGCTTATAGCCTCTTTACACCTCATATCTTTTAGCTTAAACATCGAGCCTCATTCACCAAAATCTCCCTAAGTTTGTTCTTAAGAAACGTACTAAGTCAAAGTCTACGTCAGATTCATGATGTGCTCTGAAATCATACACACTTAAGAAAGATGGTTCTTCAAGGGTTCTTTAGTAAAGAAAATGGTTCTGTGTAGAACCATGAACACTCAAAAGACCCCTTTAAAGGGCTGTTTGCACTGTGAAATGGTTCTTCAGAGTGATGGAGAATGTGCTGTAGATTTTTGGGTCCTTCTATTGTTACAAGCGTGACATTGTAATGACAGAAGAACCCTTTTCAAAAAGGTGCTATGTAGAACCATATACAACACATTCTCTATCAACCTGAAGAACCATTTCACCATGCAAAGAACCCTTTAATTACGCAAACACTTATCTGAGGGTTCATAGTTTTAAAACCATTTCTTTTAAATTAAGGACCCTAGAAGAATCATCAGTTCAAAGAGTGTAGAGCTGTTCACTCCTCTTGAGTGTGTAGATTGTGTTCTAGAACAAATCCCAAATAATAATAATCTTCATAAAAACTCTGTAAGAGGCTTTTAAGAAGGAATTTCATCTTAAGTAGGTTTGGTGAATGAAGGCCAATGAGTCTGTGAAGGTGATACTAAACGAGGCCGAGCATTGGCTGGTTTTTACCATGTTTGGTGATCTTTACCTGCCCTTGCCACCTCACTAGCTCCCCTTCAAACCACATCCTGCCCCCTTTCAGGGAGAGCAAGTTCCTCACACCCCACTGAAGATTACACGAAAGGACAACCTGTGAGTGAGCATGCAGCACATGTTACTACTGAAATGAATACATTTACCAAACGGTTTATTGACTGTTTATCCAATTAATCAAGAAACTCAGATCTTTATCTAAATGAGTTAAGGTTAAGTTGGTTAGTAGGACATGCCCAGGCTAGATTCAGTACTTTTAACCAAAAGGCTTTCTGCTGATATGAAGATATTAAGCCACATATTAAAACAGTACGTCCATCTGTTACAGCAGGGGAAGCAACAATAGCCAAGTTAGCTGAAACAGCTAGCCTAGGCTAACTGACAGCAAACCCAAACTGACTCTGAAATAATCTAACGTTAACTAATCAACATCCACTCTTAAAAAATAAATCATTTTTTAACATCCACCGACTCTTAGTTGGTTTCAAGTTATGTTTTGTATTTTTACAGCTGATGATGAACAGCTGGAAGTTTAGTTAGCGGAGCGGCTGATGATAAACAAAAGGACCCGTCAGCTCAGTTTTGTACATTCTGTTTCTTGCAGGCCACTAGTTCTGAATCCTGGTCTTAGTACTGCATATCGTGCACATTTCCAGTCGTTTTTTGATTCACTTTTAATTCACTAAATTAAAAATACACTTGTGGGTAATGTTCAGGACCTTCCCAGCACCCAGACAAGGCCCAGCGATTTATTTGAAATTAAAAATACATGTCTGTCATTTTTAGTTCATTTTTATTTAACATTATCATGCCAGTAGTATTTAAACTGCCCATCAGCATTTTACACTGTCAGGGTAAAACCCTATGTAGACTGAATCTTTCACAAACTTTTGTAATAGCTCATAAAATTACAAAAATATTTTAATACATTTTAGAGATTATATTGTACTTAGTTTGTGCCAGAACACGTCTGAATGTGTTTTGCCCAGCGTCTGAGTGAAGACAGTCAGATGCTGCAGCAGTGCACACTCAGTTCCTCAAACAGAAACTTCTTATTACAGACAAGGGCCTCCTTTTACACGAGGGACTGCTCAGCTTTACTTCGGGGAAAATCTGAGAATAGCCAGCTACACCTGCACAATATTCATAGCACAGTTTAAACACATCGATTACAGTAAGTACTGCATATTTTTATGTATTATTAAAAAAGAATAGCTAACTAAATTCATCCTGCCAGAAGCAAACAGGGTCTGCAACAGCTCAGCCAGTTCAACAAAGAGGCAGTGCTTGGTTTAATAGATAGGTCAGGCTTTGCATTAACAGGTTTAGTAGAAGTATCTGTTCTATCTACTGTATCAAGCGTGGTTTTCTGTGCTCTAGTAGTGAAAGTCCACGTTTCAGAAACCTCTCTGTTAGCAGAGCAGCTAACAAGCTCAATTCTGGCTGTTCTCTACACATGTGGGTCACATTTCACCTTCCTTTCAACGCTTGCCAGAGCAATTGTATTTATTCATTTGGATTTGATTAGATTGTTGTGATTTAGATTAGATTAGATCGATTGTTTTGATTTATTTCTCTGAAGGGCATGACACAGCAAAAACTACAACACGTGTCTGGCCAGTGTAGAAATAATGCTGACAACACTGACACCAGCTGGCCTGGAGGTGAACTGCAATTTATATATTTATTTAAAAGTAATTTATGTCTGTACCAGCCAGGTACAGGCTTTTATTAGACAGTTGACTCCTAACATGCAACAACGATTAGGATTAATGCCCCTTTCTATTATTATCCTTCACTCCACACTTAATATCTGTAAAATTACTTGTATCTAAACTTTACTGAACTTTACCCTTAATATCTGTAAAAATACTCATACTTTAACTTCACACTTAAAATCTGGAACAAAAACTCTTACTTTAACTTCACATTTAATATCTGTAGAATTATTCGTACTGTAGCTTTACAGTTAATATCTGTAAAAATACTCATAGTTTAATTTGCACTTCTGTACAATTATTTGTACTATAACTTCATGCTAATGTATGTACAGTTATCTGTACCATAACTTCACAAGACCATAACAATCTGTAACATTATTTATACCTTTACTTTAAATACCTTTTAAATGATGTGTACATTAATGTCACACAATATCTATCAAATTATCAGTAAAAAACTTAAAAATGTTCTATTGGTTTTGATTTTTCTTTTCATTTCTGTTTCTATGTTGAAAATATATTGACCAGTAAGTGCACCTACGCTTAGAACAAAGTAAGAGTAGCTTCTAAAATGTGAATGAACATTTTCTACATTTGAATGTGCTTTTTTTTCCTTGACAAATATTTGAATTTGGGTTTTTATTTTATCAGTCTTACCATGAAGACCTGCAGCTCTGCTCACTGTGTCCTGATCTTACTGATGACTACTGGTAAGAACTGCACTGTCACTCCTTTATTGTCTCTTTAAACACTACAATATTTTACCATCCCTTTGGTTTTTGAATCAGATTTTCTGTAAGAGATGACATGAAAAAGATGATGGGTTTCATAATGTGAAGGGTTTGGATGGATCTTGCAGAGTTGGCTGTTGTTTAAAACATTCATTAAAGGAACAAACCAGAGACGGAATGCAGAAACAGGCTATGGTCATGCACAGGCTAACGGGCATATGCAGGCGAGACTCAGACAAGGTCAATAAGACAGGCAAAAAGGTCTGAACACAAACAAGGGAAGACAGAGGTCAATAGAGGTCAGTCAGAAGACGTAAATGAGAAACCAAAACAAAGTCAGGAAAATTAGTACAGACAAAAGGCTCGGTAATGAACAGCATGCTGACACAATACTTCACAATGAACCTAACTAACAGCCCAGGCTTTATACTAACCCTAAACACGTGACAAGAAATAAATGTGGAAAGAATCAATAATCAGGAGAGGCTGAACGTGGATAGGTGGGTTGCAAAGAGTCCGGAGTCATGTGACCTCCCAGAGGATTCCGGGAGTTGGAGTCCGCAATGGAGTGATGAGCAGCGGTTTCACTTTTGTGACTAAAATGTGATCAGCTGAGTGAAAGCAGTTCACTCCAACTGATTTGAAGACTTTTGAAAAATAGATGAAAGAATTTCAACAATATTTATAAGTCTTTTTATTCCTTTGTCTGATTCGGATTCTTCTTCTAGGGTCTGAATCAGCTG
>JAILXH010010522.1:10186-21063 GCA_023558415.1 Piaractus mesopotamicus | reverse complement strand
AGCTAATAGCTGTAGCCGCTACAGTTTTATGAAATGTAGCTAATAGCTGTAGCGCCTACAAATTTTCGTGTAGCTACAGCGAAAATTTTTCGCTACAATTTTGCTAAAAGCTTCAGGCAATCCTTGCAAAATCTGAACCACAGAACACGGTCGTTAACTGGGCTGGTGGCGACTGTGCAATCCTGACTGAGCCGCGGACAAAGTGAAGGTCGCAGACAAGGTAGGAGAGACCTT
Source organism: Piaractus mesopotamicus (assembly GCA_023558415.1). Classification (NCBI taxonomy): domain Eukaryota; kingdom Metazoa; phylum Chordata; class Actinopteri; order Characiformes; family Serrasalmidae; genus Piaractus; species Piaractus mesopotamicus. The sequence goes on along the minus strand of JAILXH010010522.1, from coordinate 20,829 downwards.
GGTAGGACTAGTATATGAAGGCTGTTCTCCAGTGCTCACTCATGCACGTTTGAGATGGTCTAAGTAGGCTGCACTGACACATCTTGGCTTACTGACATATTCATCTCCAACTAAAACTCCTCCCTGTGATGGTGCCTCACTCTTCTGTTCTGTATATAGCGGAAAAAATGTCCACTGGATTGCCACTGCAAACAGTGGCCTCACTGTTCTTTCAGTTCAGGTCTTCCAATTGCTTACATGACTTTCTCTCTTGAGTTTAATTCACCAGCTTGAACTGCTATAGTTTTGAAAGTAAGAGTAAGTTTTCTCATTTTTGCTTAACATAGGATTTCAGCTGCTCAACAGTTCAGGGTCTCCTTTGTCATATTTCTCTGTTTATAATGTGCCAAATGTTATCAGTGGTCACAGGTCTGGACTGCAGGCAGGCCAGTTTAGCACCAGGACTCTTTTAATACAGAGCAATGCTGTTGTAACGCATGCAGAATGTGGTTTGGCATTGTCTTGCTGAAATAAACAAAGCCTTCCCTGAAAAAGACGTTGTCTGAATGGCAGCATATGTTGCCAAAACATGTGTTATTACAAAACATATATTTTTCACAGATGTGCACTAATGCACCCTTATGCCATCATGAATACTTGCATTTGAACTGTGTACTGAAAACAAACTGACTGGTCTTTAGCACGGAGGACACAGTGTCCATGATTTCCAAAAAGAAATTCAAATGTTGATGCATCAGAACACTTTTCCACTTCCCCTCAGTCCATTTTAAATGAGCTTGGGCCCAGAGAAGGAGGCAGCATTCCTGGATCCTCTTTATATAAGGTTTCTTCTTTGCATTTAAGAGTTTTAATTAGCATTTGTGGAAGCAGCGACAAACTGTTTTCATGGACAGTGTTTTTCAGAAGTTTTTCTGAGCCCATGCAATGATTCCACTACCGAATGTCTGTTTTTAATACAGTGCCATCTGAAGGCCTAAAGACCACGGCCAGCAAATAATGGTTTTTGGCCTTGTCCCTTGCATACAGAGAAAGTTCTCTGCTATTTTATGTTGAGAAATGTTATTCTTGAATTGTTGCACTATTTGATCATGCAGTCTTTCACAGAGTGGTGAACCCCTCCACATCTTTACTTCTGAAAGACTCTCTGGGATGCTTTTTATACCCAATCATGTTATTGACCTGTTGCCAATTAACCACCAGGTGTTTTTTAAGCATTACACAACATTACCAGCCTTTTGTTGCCCCCGTCCCAACTTTTTTGGAATGTGTTGTTGGCATCATATTCAAAATGGGCAAATATTTTTCAAAAAACAATAAAATTTCTCAGTTTCAACATTTATAATGTTGTCTTTCAATCCTGTATTTCATTTTGAATGAAATATAGGGTTTAAATGATTTGCACATCATTGCATTTTATTATATTTACATTTTACTTTTTTGGAAATGGGGTTGTATTATAATCAGCAGTTTAAAGCTGGTGTAAGGAAATTAATAAAGTGACAACTATTTCTTGAATAAGACAGAAAAACAGAGGAACAACACAGGCACTTGGTTATTGTATATAAGATGATTTGCATGTTACACACCATACAGCTAACAGATTCAATTTGACTAACAAGAAATTAATATGTGTAAATGCATGTGGTTAATATCTTATCAAGTTACAATCCAGTACCGTCAATTATCTGTCTAGGATTCTTTACTATATACTTGAGTTTTTATCTTTTGTGTTTATGTTAAGCCTTTGAAAATAAATGTTTAAGTAGACATTTCAGTTATAGCCTGCGTGATGTCTTGCTCATCCTTGAAGCACAAGAAGTTCATTGAGGACTGCATATCTGCATCCTTTTGTGTAACAATTTTCATGCTTTGGATCTCAAAGGAATCTGAGCTCTGTGTAAAACTGGCATGATCAAGAGAGGAGAAAATAGATCTAGCTAGGTAGAGCACACAGTAATAACAATCTAGAAGAAGAACACTGGCACAAGCAGATAACAGCTGGTATCTCTAGCTGGCTAGTTAAGGCAGCTATTTATGAGTGACGTTAGCTTTGAGGAACTCACACTTTTTTTGTCAGGGCTCAGGAAACAGATAAAATGAAAAACTGCCAAACTTCAGTCAGTCAGGGGGGTCTCCTTTTTAACCACCGAATAAGCCATCTTCTGTTTTATTTTCTTTTCCACTGATCCAGTGAAATCAATCCCTTGATACTATGTCGCTTGATGTGATCATGTGAAGCATTATTGCCATTTTGGACAAACTGTCAAACATCAAATGCTAAATATTATACAGTGCTAAGCAGGACAGTGGTGCTGCTTGTGGTGCCAACAGCTCCACTTACAACAGAACAGATTAGATTTCAGTTAACTGTCACTGTAACACCAGTTGCTCCTTCAGATTCGAGTCTTTATCCTCCAAACTTGTATCAGTGGCGCATCGAACAAATCAAATGAGAACAATGAAAGCCATGCCAAGGCTTAGTGGCAAAGTCACTACAAGAGCGGCAACTTGTTTCAAACCTCTAATGTGGGCATTTTGAGTGCTGAATAGACAGCTTTCTGGCAGACTGCACAAACTTAGGTGCTGCTGAGCTGCTGTGGCTGCTTACTAATCTTGTTCAAAGTGTCACTGAACTGTGCAAGCTTTCATTGTTGCTGTTCCGGGCCCCCTTTTCAAGGTAACACTCCAGAGGATATATAAGGTTTACTTCTGTAATGTGTGACAGGCAGAGGCAGTAGCAACACAATTTAGAAAAAACTCTATTTTTGCTTTGCATTTTTTATCTAAAATCCAGAAGCATTTATTTTAACCTATGTTTTTTTGGCTCACTGCTCATAGCAACTAATGTTCAAGTTATTGTTTAATGCTTTAGGTTTTTCAGGATGTTTCCGACTTCTAAGCTGCACACAAGATGGAAAATCTGCATGGGCATCAGACTGAAGCTTGTGAGGTAACCTGAATAGGGTAACCTGGTCTCTAGTTCTGCACTGTTTTTTGAGCTCCACAGTTCAGTATTGTAAATGGAAAGCATTTAGAATGAGACTCAACATTTCAATAACTACATATACTAAATAGCATGTCAAATTAGTACACTATCAATGGTGCCATTTTGAGCATACTGTTAAATATGATGAGTGTGGAATTGAAAAATCACCTGTGTAGGCAGATAGGCAAAGTTAGACTAAGTTATATATAAGGGTCAGTCAAAATCATTACGCTCTCTGCCAAACTCCGCCTTATTTTCTCAGCCCTCCAATCAGTGCTTAGCATTTGTTGCTGCCAAGCTCTGCCTTATTTTCCCAGCCCTTCAATCAGTGCTTAGTATTTGTTGCTGTCTACCATTGCCTCAAGCTTTCAGTTCATAATTAGACCAAATTACTTAATAGTTTCTGGGGGGGTTTTATGAGGTTCAATGTGGAAACAGCAACAAGACTACACAGACAGCAGTGACTGGTTGTCAGTTAACCCCAGAACAGCTGTATTTTGGCCAAAGTCTGAACTGCCTGCTATGTTAACCTCTGTATAAAATGCTACACTAACATTACACAGAGTGACTTTGACTTCTTGAGATGTTCAGCATCACACATACTACAGGCAAACGTACAACACAGTTTATGAGGATAAGTAATTTTTTTTTTTTTTTTTGTTAAATTGTGTTACCTACTAATATTGAGAAAGTTCACTCTTATTGATGGCATAGTATTGCAAATTGTAATTCAGGAATCAACAGGTACATTAGCTGTAGTAAGTTTCATTAAATGTATGAGTAGCTTACCTTCTCATTAGCTGATCAATCAATCAACCAATCAACAAATTTTATAAAGGCACTTGAGATTAACACAAAATGAGCTTAAAAAAATCTGTATACCTATCTGAAAGTCTTTGCTGTAGATGACACTGACTTAACTGGCATGAAAAGTACTCCGATACTGACATTTGTTTTTGGCCAGTAGCTGCTGCAGTGCAGCTGCATCCACAATACATGCATCACTGAAGAAATGATGTGTCCTTTCACCAATGGTGAGCAGATAGCTAGACCACCTTTGTTGTACACACAATGGACTTTACTAGAGATAGCACGCAAAAGAGAGAAAATGCATGTGAGTAGGCAAAATTTACATTGGCCTATTCCTTTAAATAATAACAAGTTAATTAGAAAACAACCTGAGCCCGATTTTAGCCCAATGGTGTATGAGAAAATTAGACCCAAACCTGGCCTGAAATACAATATTTTGTCAGGCCCAGTGGTGCTCAGTTCAGGTAGTGCACATTGTAATAGGATGTATAATGTATATGGCATAGATGGTCGACAAATCATTTTGTCACTAATTACACTAAAATGTGTGATGGATTTTTATTATTTAAGTATTTTAATTATTTTAATTATTTTAAGTAAATAATAAAATAAAAAATGTACTTCAAAATTTACTTCACAATAATGTTGATGCTCTCTTCTTTAGGCAGTGGCTGCACTTGCCTTTAAAAAGAACTTATCGAAAGCCATACAGCAAGACACTGAGAGTGTTTGAGGGCTTTACATGCATCACAAGCCATTAGCAAGAGCTTAGCACCACATGTCTGGTAGACTCTGGCAGGACAGAGAGCTATTGATTCACTGCAGGCTGATCCCTGGTGTCAGGACCAAAAAGGAGAAGCCCCCAGCAACAGTCATCAATAAGTGGACAGCCCAAAGCACAGTTGGCCTGTGTCCTCACTTTAACCCTGGGTCTGTTCCTCTGGGTGATCTCAGGCTGAGACATGTGGCTGACCAGGCAACAAAGTTACTGTGAATGCCTGCCTGCAGTGCCTGCCAGATGCAGTGTAATGGGCAAGTTGTGTATGGTATTCCTCTAGCAATCTTGTCAGTGACCAAGACTAAAAGGATATTAATGTGGCATGAAATTAGCATGAGTGCTGACATGCATATATTTAATTAAGAGTTCCTACATGCTGACATGTTTATGGACATTTGTGTATGTACAATATTAATACAATTTACATACGCATATGAATGACAACTGCATAGTCTGGCAAGTAAAAGGTCAGCTATACACCAAACTCTGTTTAAATATGAATTACAATCTATAACTTTTCATTAGAATATCATAGTACAACAGGAACAAAGGCTCCTGATTTTGTATGCTCACTGGAGGAAGAGTTTAGTAACACTTTGCTTGAGGCCAGCTACATTACACTGACATAACCATGCTATAAACATGTCTTGGAAGACGACATGCTGTCATGACAGATTTTGTTCAGTAATATCATGATGTCATTTCAGAGCTAGTTAATTTTTCCTGTTTCTCCCTTTTTATGAAAAAGACTGCAAAATGCTACAGTATGCCTACTCTCAATGAATGGGAATGATAGGAGCTTAACAGCTAAAAATGAAAAAGTATTTGTCCCGGATCTGCCTTTGATTTTGGATAGAAGAAAGATGGATTTTATTAAAATCAAAAGAAACTCAGAAAAAGAATGCATTTTCCATATAAAAAACAATAAATATTTACAAACTGATTTTGCACAAAAGCTCCATAGGAGCCCGTTAATTTTGGACTTGTTCGGGAGCACTACCTAGTGGCTGACAAGCCTGGAAGACATTATTGAGTGGCAATTTTCCTCACTAGAAATTCTCCGGACATGTTACCATTACCGGCAAAATGACACCATGACAGCTTATGTCATATGCTAAGTGTACTATAGTTAGTGGTCATGACATACATGACATATGACAATTATGCAATAATACACAAAAGGGAGTGCTCTACTGTAAGCTGCAGTTGTAAGCATGAGGCCAAAGGCCAAAAAGTTGTAGATTAGCAAAACAGTGTCTATACCTTACACTATAACACGACATCCATCCAAGAAAAGGTGGAGCTAAAACGATTGAGGGTCTGACAAAAACTGTGTAAAAAGCAAGACCAAAACCAATACTGAATGCCTATGACCTTCGATCTCTCAGAGGCACTACTTTAAAACTGGTATGCTTCTGTAATCAATACAACCATATGGGCTCAGGAATAGTTTGGAAAGCTCTTGTCAGTAAACTGATTTTGTTGCTACATCTACAAATACAAGTTTAGACTCTACTACACAACCATATATCAACAAATCCAAAAAAGCTATAATGGACGTCACATTCTCTGGACCAAAGATGAGAAGGACCATCCCAATTGTTATCAAAAAAAAGTTCAAAAGCCAGTGTCTGTCAAGGTATGGGGTGGGTTAGTGCCAATGGCATGGCTAACTTGCCCACAACACCACAGCAGTGTGTTACATGAAGGTACTAGACTGGCCTGCCTGCAGTCCAGACCTGTCTGTCTTTGAAAATGTGTGGTGCATTTTGAAGCACAGTATACAATAGTGGAGACCCCAGACTACTGGTGAAGTGCTGTATCAAGCAAGAATGCAAAAAAAAATCCAATTTAATGTGGTAAGGATAAAATTTAGAATGAGCGCATAAATACAAAAAACAATAAAGGTAATTAGTTGAAACATTAAATATCATGTCTTTGTACTGGTTTCAGTTAAATGCAGGTCAAAAAAGATTTGCAAATCATTGCTGTCTGTTTGTAATTACATTTTACGTACTGTCCAAACTTTTTTGGAATGGTGTTTGTAAATTTTCAGACAACTATAACACAAAAACTACTTAACAAAGAAGTTATATACATTTCGCCATGAAATATGGCCCCAACCAAGCACTGTTGTGTATAAAGGCTACTAAATGAAGTAACACCAATGTCTATACTGGAAATGTCGAGTGTGGTCATCAAGGCAAAACTTAAAAACCTATGAACTTCTCAGCTAATAGCTTGAGGGAAGTAGCTACACATTTTACATGTGTGTAACACATTTAAAAGCAATATCAGTAGCTCACGGCAGATTAAAACACGGTACCACTAAATAAAACTACCAGCAGGCAAGCAATGTCCGTATAAAAATTAGAGAAAGGGTCACACATTTCACTTTTCTCCACTTCATGAATTAGTTACTCTTCAAATCTTTTTGGCTAGTTTAATTGTGTTTTGATGAACGTCAGTGGGCCTAACCACAGTATTTAAGGTGGAACATCAGCATGATGCAACAAGGTGTGCCAAAAATAGAGAAACAGAGTCTGGCAAAAAGAGAGCTCTGCCACTCGCACCTGGTATAAACAGCTTCGTTGATTACAACGAGAGTGTTCTGGTTGTGTAGTCGTCACTTGCTTGGGTGGCTGGCTGTCATTATAGTTCTTTGCAGCAGGCTTAATACTTGTTATAATGTGGCCTTTACTTTTTTTAATGGCTGGCTGTTAGGCGAATAAGATGGAGTGATAATAAAAGTGATGTGTTCGGGGGACCATGTCTCTCAGCCAATTACATTGCAAAGTCAAGGGAATTCCACTGATTTTTCAACACTTCTGCATAATTAAATAATTGAAAAATATAAACAAAATCATTCAGAGTGGTTTGACATGAAATGCTCTGTTATAGAGGAACTTTTTGAGTCAAAATTGCTCACAGCAGTGGTGATAGGAACCAGACATCTGATAAGTTTAATGCCTCAAAGATACTTATTACATGAAATGGTTATGAAAAACCATGTCTGATATCTGTGATGTTGTTTTACATTAGCTTTGAGCTTTAAGTTTTGGCCCAAAACATATATTTTAAAGCCTTTTATGGCAGAGAGTTACATACAGGTTACAGGTGTTGTAAGGCAAAAGAGCCCCCAAAGAAAATATATATTTTTTTAAATTTATCATTATCAACATCACATATAAAACTCAGAAGACAAGTGTAGGCTCGCTGGTTGTTCTGGATAGTAATTAAAACTGCTATGTTTGTGCTGTAGACATCGTGACCCCTTGTTTCTATCACCTCCACTGTAAATAAATTGCTATTTGCTAATTTTGTTCACATCTCAATGACTGAATTATTTAGAAATGTAAAAAAATCATTATATTTTCCCTTTAATGGTGATAGTAATATGACACAGTCATGTTAGTAGATATAATCTTCCATGGCATGGTTAATGTCAATGTTATGTAGCAGGGTTCAAGGAAAGTGTTAACAAGTGTTCAACCTCACAAGAGGAAAAGTTCAATGTGACAATACTGAGAGGCACATGAGATCAATCAGCAACTATCTTACTGTACCTCACCACTAAAAGCTTTGTTTGTTCAGACACTAACTGGCCTTTTCATACATAACCTCAGGGGAGGCTGCTGTTACATCAAAAGCAATTTCATCATATGACATGTAAAAGGAAAGAGGCAGAGGGTTGCTGCTGGACTGAAAGTAACATGTGGAGAAGAGACAGTTCAGGCACTCGGGCTTGTATGACTTAATTTGCCTGCAACTGTAGCATTATAAAAATTGAGAATATGTTAATGCATAGAACTGAGTGCCTTCGGTGACTTTCTTATTCATTTAATAGACTTATCAGATGATGTAGGGACCTTGTGAGGAGTCAGGAGAGGTGACGTTTATATTTATATTCACTTTGAGATAATGAAAAGTTAGCATGTGTTCGCATAGATTACAGTAGTGCATGGTTTTTAAATGCCTGCAATATTGTAATAAATCTAATAGGAAACGCTATTTCTGAAGCTAGTTCTAATAGATTTTACAGGACTTAATGTGACCCTGTTGGAATTGTCCCTTAGAAACTCATGTCTACTAAGTTTATTGAAGATCCTATTTGGGCAACATTGTTACATAATGCAGACCAGCTCACTGCTAACTCTATTTCTTCTTCTACACACACACACACACACATACAACATTGCCTTTTTGCAAAATAACTCCACATTTTCATCTCCTTAATTTCTGACTCTTATTTATATGTTATACTGATATAACCAAGGTGACTCACTAGTGATAAAATGAAGGCTTTTATCTTAAATATGACACAATCATGACAGTCAATCCACCACAAGCTAATGCTGGCTTGTTAAGGTCAGCATTTCTCAGTTCCTACCTGCTCAAATATCTCCTCATCCTCCTTAAGTAGCTTTTCATTCTTGTCTTCTTGATGCCACCTTGGTTTTTTGCAGTTCTTTGCCACTGCCATCCATCTTCACATGATTTATGTATGAAAATTGGTAAATCAGAAATGCAAAATAATAATAATAATAATGATAATAATAATAATAATAATAAAAAACAGTAGAGCATTGCCTGATATGTCAGCCAGTATCAGATTCACATCATGCACTGAATTTGATACACTGACCTCTCAAGGCTGACGTTAGCTTCTTACTTGAATTTCCATTGCACCTTAATAGGGCAGCGGTAACACGCTAGTGCCCATACAGGCATCTGAATGTAACTGCCACATCATTTAAGGTGGAAAGGGAAATGAGAATAAGAAGCTAAATTTAGCTTAGTCTGATTTCCATCCACTGTACGACTCTCAGTTACAATCAGCAAACTGGGGCTGTACCCCTTGAGGTGGGCTGCTGGTTTAACCCCTAAACAGTGGGAATTCTCCCAACTCTCTTGATTACCCACTATGACACTGTCATTACTTAATTTGTTATTTTCAGCTGTTTCATTTTGACATAAATATGAAAAATGTTTAGTCATTCTTTACTCTTTTCTATTTATAGGCTACCAAGGCCTTACTCTGAGGTCCTATATGAATTTTTAGCCTTATGTTGTTCTGTTGAAAAAAAAAGCTATAATTATAGGAAATTTTAATATTCATTTTGATAAGATCCACTAAGAACAGCATTTGTGTCTACCCTAGACTCTGCTTGTGCTCAAAACACAGTGGGGCTCACTCAGTCCTGCAGTCATACCCTCAATTTGATACCCTTGAATATTGACCTTTGGCATCAACATAGTTAATACAGCGATTCCTACTCATACTCAAAATGTTCTTGGATCATTGCCTCATATCACAGGCACTGCACCTTAGCCATAATATGTGTTCAGCACATCATCGCAAATTGTTCAGATTAGTTCAGGAAAGTTTTCAATTAAACAAAACCATTGCAGACTTGATGATATGCTACCACATCAGACATATCATCATGTCTGCTGTGCTTCATATTGTCCAGATCTACTCTGAATTGGTCAAAACCAATAGGCCTCATCTAATCTCATACATAGCACACATGGATATAGGAGCCAGTAAAAGCTGATCAACAGAGTAAACTGACCTATTTCAGCGATCTCCTGAAAATCATCTACTTGCAAACATGTCACCAAAAACGTGTTCATGACACCTTCTCTTTAAATTTGAATAACTTCACAAATGTTTAATTCATATTTGAATGTTTTTAATGTTATTTGCTATTTTTGTGATTCTCTTCAGTAATTTCAACAGCACCCCCAGTCTGCACTAATTTTTAGCATAGATAGCTCCAGTGTTGCACTAATTACTCAAAAAAGTAATCCACCCAAAGTTACTAATTACTTCTTTCAAATTGTTATGGGATTATGCCTCCTAAAAAGAAAAAGGAATCTCATTACTCATTACATTCCTTTAATGTTATTCTGTACCAAATTATCTCATAATATTGGTAGTTTTGCTTGTTTCAAGTATATTTCTTAAATAAAGCAAAATGATCTGCCAATATAAGAGATAATTTTATTTAATAAAATTACTTAAGTGTGTCTAGAAATAAGTTAAGCAATCTTACAGCAACCTCA
>JAILXH010010478.1:38022-52779 GCA_023558415.1 Piaractus mesopotamicus | reverse complement strand
TATATATATATATATATATATATATATATATACATGTATAGTTATATATATATATATATATATACATAAATATATGTATAGTTTTATTGTATCTCCCAGGCTTACCTCCAATCAAAGGTAAGTCATACAATATTTCAGTAGGAACTTATATGCTTGGCTTGGGGTGTTCTGTACCACTGTCTTCTTTAGTGTGCTCTGTATGTGTGATAGAGAGAGAGAGTGAGTGTGTCTGCATGCACCTGTCCTTAAAAGACTGGACGAGAGTGTATCAAAGCTGTGTGTGTGAGAGGGCGTCCAGCCGGCTAAGGGTTGGAGCTAATGAGCAGGGATTTTGCAGTGAGTTGGCAGGTAGTGGGGGCGCAGCACAGTCAGGCCTGCTGCTTGTAATCACTCGGAGCTGCTGTCATCAAGTGCCGTCCCGACACGGGTCCAGCGTAGGCCCAGTGCATAGAGAGGGAGAGAGAGAGAGAGAGAGAACCAGGCAGGAAGTGCAGGCCAGCTGCTGCCAAGCTGTCATCAGGAGGACGGCATGCTGCTCTGGGGAGGGGAGAGTAAGGGCACTGCCGCAGGAGCCATAGGAGTCAAGGGCAGGGTGGAGTGTCCTGATGAGGGGTGTGTGTGGGAGAGAGGGTAACAGTGTCTGTGTAAGTTTGATAGTGAGTGAGTTATGTGACGAAGTGAGAGACTGTTGTCGTTAAGGGTGAACTGATTTGTGAGTTCAGTCTGATTTCTGATTCTCTGTGTACTGGATTGTTCCATGCCAGTCAGGTTGGAGTTAGTCTCACAAGCCAGACTTCTGCCTCTTGTCAGGGAAGTAAGGTGTGTTTTGTCAGTCGACATGCTTGAAAAGTGGGTACTTTGGCAGGAAAGGGCTGTTGGACTGACATTCAAAATAACCAACCACAGTCTGTTGTTTTTGAGCGACATGAAGAGGCAATTTTCAAAAAGGGCTGCAACAAAAATACACCCAGAAGAAACAAAGTGGTATGCACCAGTAAACATGCAAGCATATTGTGCTTGCTGTTTTTGTAAAATACTTCAAAGGAAGCTATTCAGTACCTAAAACTATATACACAGACACATGCATAATCCAAAAAGAATCTGTCTTGACAGAATCACTATGGTTGTGGCCAGCTTTACATGCTATAAAAATCAGACAGTATGTAGCTCTGTGGGCAGAGTGTCTGAGGCCGAGGCAAATCGGGGTGTGAACTACTAAAGGCGGTATGAAATTGTTTTTATCAATATTTAAGATGACTGCTGCAATTTAAATAATATAGTTTTAGCATTTATTTCAACTGAGATTAAAATGACTGTTTAAGTCATCTTTAAAACAATTTTATCTTCCAACAAAAAATAATTTTCAACAAAGAGGTATTTTTGACTAAGGATGGGTGTAGTTATATGAATGTACAGATATCAGAACCGTTGCAGCCAACCTAAACATGCTGTAGTCTAACATTTCTTTTAACCCTTTCATGTCCAACAACTGAATGTAGTGTCATAATGGAAAAATGCCTCAGAACATGTTCTCATATTTACACATTGTATGAACATCTAACAGTGCCCTTTTGATTTTTTTCGATTACGTTTAAATCTTAAACAAAATGGCCATATTCAAACAATAAGACAATGAATTTGTACAGTGCTGTAAATTATCATTCTGTAGCTCAGATAGTAATAATCACATATACCTATAATACAAAGATAAATCGCTAAATCAACTAAATCAGGTACAGATCACCTCTAATGCTAGCTGGACATGATAAACAAATGCTAAACCTTTTGTGTTTTTGTTTTTTTATTTATAACAATATAAATTTTTTTTCATTAGGATATTAAAATACTGCTTGTTTTAAAAAAAAATGCATATTCAAATAGTAAAATAGTAATCTGCCCATCTCTATTTCTGACCAGGAATGGCATAGCATGGCTCTAGATGAGATGTAAAGTGTCAGAATCCTAAATCCTCGAAAACTGAGAAGGACAGGTCATTGAATGCAGTTAAATTCATTACTGTAGTCTTGATTTCTTTTGCTTTTAACTAGTTATTATTATTTGTTCATACATTTCTATCTGCTAGTCTAACAGTTGTGAGAAGTGCTAATATTTAGTAGAAACAAACACACAAACTGTTAATGTTTACATGCAGTTCTAATTGTCTGAGGAGTTTGATTGTCAGTAATGCTTTTGTTTTGGTAAAAAAGTATTATATTTCAATCCTGTTTCTCTTAAACTGAAAGATCTGTGTAGCTGTTTGTCATGATGACCCTTGAGCCTGCCTTCATAAGAACACTCCAAACGTCATGATCTTTCCATGACCGCAAAACCAAAAGTGTCAGTTTTGTGTACACAACAAAAAGATCCCGGTCTTCCAGAGACCTTCTACTCACCCGTGACCACATTAGACGCTGCTCCACATCAAGATCTAGCTTGTTTGCTAACAAAAGCATTTTTTTTTTCCTACTGTGGTGTTGATTTTGTTTTTAGGCTGTTCACTGGTGTGATTTTAACATTATACTCAGTTGTAAGTATGTGAGATGAAAAGGATTTACAATTCCATCAAGACAATATCTTAGAAGGGGGCTTCTGACTGGTGTCCTCAGCAGCTTCTCCTAAATGGCCAGATGTGTGTGTGTGTGTGTATGCGTGTGCGTACGCATGTCTTATAGTCCCCTCATGACGTGTCGGACAAGAGCTGCACTGGTCTCTTGAGTGTCCTTATAGAAAGATCTGGGAGAATGTCCCAGGTTCCTGGGAGAGGAACGTTCCTCAAGTGGGAAAACACACCAGCGTGTTAAGTTATTAAGCCCCACTTTGGGCGGTGTGTGTGAAACAAGCTCCCACAAGAGCTGGTGAGAATCCCTTAACTCGCATTACTCCACCCCCTGGCTTTGTCCCTCATTCACCATTAGGTTAGAAGGGTCACTCTCTCCATGTGGATAGGTCCTCTGGCCCAATTACACCGCTACAGTGCTCAATTAGGCCCAATCCCCTCCTTTTTAAGGTCACATTTGAAAAGGGCTTTACATTTTTCAAGGTTTAAAGAAAGTAGAGGGACCCCAAGAGTAAGATGAAATTAGGGGTATAAACGGCGACTCAAGCGAAAGCTTTGTCTCTGAAGTACTTTCCGACCTCAAATATTCATAAGAGTTGTTTTAAAATGCTTTCAAATGGCTGAGAGCCTGTGTCTATTAAAAGTAAAGAAATTCTGTTACTTGTTTATTTTTTTATAACTTTTCTTGTGGCAGCGTTTCATAATGGTGTTAAACAATTGCTGATGAGCAAATGAAAGGGACGATAATGACCTATTGTCAGCAGAAATGTAAGGTCTACCACACATCATGCTCTGGATGCTATAGTAGATCTTACGTAAAGTGATTTTTAATATAAAAACTCACTGGAGGTATTTTATTGCTTCGCTGCTGTCGTTAAAGAACAAGCTCAAATAGACATATGCCGACATTCAGTAATAAGGTGTACTGTTATATTCAGCACACGTGCTATTGTTATCGTGGATACTCTGAAATGCTGTTTCAGTATTTTAGGCAAACACATTTGCAGTTCCACCAAGTACAGATTAATAAAGATTAAGATATTTCTGAGTAGATTAGATGTGAGGTAATCCTACTGCATTAGGAAATGGGAAGTCAATGGTTAAAAAAAAGTAGTTTCCTAAACTGTGATTCAAAAAATTATTAAAAGACATTCAGAAAATAATAAGAATAGAGTCCTAACAACCGTGCAAGACCTGGTAGACCACCAAAACTGTCACCATCACGTAATCGACACTAGTATTTGAACAGTACTTTCATTTTTGAGAGAGTGAGGAGAAAATCAAGCTCCAGGTCTGATAACATCCACAGGTAGCTGTCAAGAAGCTGTTACTGAGAAAAAAAGATCAACAAAGAAAAAAAGAAGCTGCTGGCATTCTCAGAACAATGGACTGATCACCCCAGGGTTCAGACCTCAACATCACTGAATGTGTTCGGGATCACTAAAGCAGTAAATGCAACCAACTTCTCAGACTGAGCTTCTGAAGTGTGGAGAAATATGCCTGTAGATTTCTTTAAAATACTGAAAGCTGGTTTCATGTAATCAAATAATTATTATATTTAATAATTATTAATAATATTTTATGATCGTAATCATAATAATAATAGTAATAACAACAACAACATAAACCATTATGGAAGGTAAAGTATGATGAAAGTATTCTATTGTTGCTGCACTTGCAGAGCCTTTGTGATTTAAGATGGAAAACATTTCAAGTACTGCTGCCTAAAATAGTCGGTCAGGGTAATGAAAAACAATAATAATGACTTTTAAATGTCTTCCCTTTCAACTGAATTCCTCTAGTATTAGCAAATAGGAGTGAGAATAATTTCCTAAAATTGAGTAATAAAGTCTGTGAGTATTAACCTCCTGTAGTTATAACTATGTTCCATCTAAGAGTCCAAAGTTAGAAGCCTTATTTTGACCTCTTCTCCTGAACATTATTATTTCTCCCTCTGTCTATAAAAGACATGACAGCA
Source organism: Piaractus mesopotamicus (assembly GCA_023558415.1). Classification (NCBI taxonomy): domain Eukaryota; kingdom Metazoa; phylum Chordata; class Actinopteri; order Characiformes; family Serrasalmidae; genus Piaractus; species Piaractus mesopotamicus. The sequence goes on along the minus strand of JAILXH010010478.1, from coordinate 48,244 downwards.
TTCATGTAACTCTAAGGTCAGCGCCCTTTCGGAGCCTGTCCGTACGTTGGCAGCCCAGGTAGCTCAGTTTGCAGCAGCAAGGTCACATTCTGTCTCCAGGTGCTCAATTAAAAGGGGCATTAATCTTGTTTACACAATAGAACAGCAATATGGAGCGAGGTAGTAAATTTATTGTCGTTAAACAGTGGGAGGCTTCTAGGCGCTGGCACAGTGCCCAGCTGATGCCTGAGCCAGTGTGCAGGCACGTGTAATGGTAAAAAGGGCCCAGGACTCACCCCTGGGTGACTCTGCTCAAGACAGCCAGGCGAGCAGGCCACATCCTCTCCGCCTCCTGAGTATGTTCTTCTGGAGGTATATTTAGGGCTCTGAGGTGTCGACTGCTGTGGAAAGTGTCTGTAGTGCTTTATGACGTGGGACTCGTGGCAGGGGACCAAGTTCATTGCTTCGAATTAAATGCGCATACACACTCTCATACACATGCACATGTGCTTCCACACATACACACACAGAGCGAGGCATTAAAATCTGCGCTAGCCTTGTGATTGAGAGATTGCCAGAGCTAGCAGAGTGCTTCCCAGAGCGTTTAGCCAACCTCGTGCCAAACTTTGCCCACTTTCAAACCTTCCGCCAGGTGACATTAAACCCACTTTTCCCTTGTTAGCTGTTATTAAATTGTATTATGGTATTCACGTCCCAGACAGGGAATTATTAGAGCTGCTATTGCTGCTGTATTTTATCCAGAGCAGCTGGATTTTAGTGACAGGCTGAGTCTGGGGTGGAATAAGGTGATATTTAGACGAGTTATGTCCAAAGTAAAGCATCCACGATCAGATTCCTTAAGCACTGTTCGAAGAAATCATCATTGTTGTCATCATCATATATTACATAGTAGAGTTTTCGTTATTTGTTAAATCACAAAGTTTTACAGCTTCTTTCTAACCTTAATTAGAATTTTAGCTTTCTCAAGTTTCCAACTGTAATTGATTTTCTGCTTCTTATATTGGAACGCATCACCTACAGCACACAGACCTGAAGTCAATTTTAGGTGTCCCAGTGAAAGACTGATCAGATAGATTGCTTCAGTTACGTCCGTATGTGGAAACTGACTGTGTGTAAATGGAGTAAGATGTATGTAGAGCTCTTAAGAAATTAGAAAGAGTTCACATTTAGAGCTGTTTCAGCTAGAGGCAATATGACAATATTTTATCATTATAACATATTTTGTTATCATGGTAATATGCTGCTCTGAGCATATTGTGGATATCATAATTGCTTAAAGAACACTGAACAACTGCGTGTTTCATTACAAAGAGTATATTTTGCCCCCATGATCAGCTGAGTGTATGAAATGTTGAACAGAAATCTTTTTATCCATAGGTTTTGATGGCAGTTTTGAAATGTGACTAAAGTGTCAAAATACTATGATACATATTGTGTATTGTGAAAAATTCTCATGATATGATATTTTTGCCATATCGCCCACCCCTAGTTTCAGTTTTGTGTGGATACAATAATTACAATGACAGTTCCTCCCTCTCATCCTCTCATTTGGTTCATCACCAAATATTATTGTGTCTTGGGCTTCAATATCAGGTGTAAATTGTTAACTATTTGAAGCACAATAGAGTGGAACTGAATATGTTACTGATGTATTGATCCTGATATCGGTACCTGGTATTGGTCCGATGCGGTGCTCATTTATTCATACTCGACTTCATAAAAATGCACCAGTTCAAACATTCGTTACCACCTAGTACCATATAATGTAAGCCTAGCCTGCGCTACTGTGGTAACAAGTGGAAGCGAAAAATTTGCCATTTGCTACCAAAGTCTGTATATGCTTACTTTTTGATGAATAAAAGTGGTATAAACATTAGTACAGTGATGTTTTTTAGCTTAAAATAAGTTGTAGCGAGATCGTATTGTCCTACCATCTACATTTCACTGCACAGTGCAGTTAGCCGAGCTGCTGTAGCTCAGTTTCTCAGTGTTTTTGTACAGTGTGGGTATATAAATCGTAGACCTTGTCCGTGGTGTTCTTTTCAAGCCTACAGTGGGAGTCACCGAAGAACAAGATTTCTAAAATTGCACAGTGCATGTCTGGCTTTAGAGGACATTCAACTACTGCTCAGTCAGCCAATCAGAAGACTTCAACAAGACGTAAAACTCCACAAGTGAGCATTAGCAACGGATGTGATTCCTGCTGTCACTGTGCTACAGAGACTGTTGTTGAAAGAGCCAGATGAGGAGCATGAAAACAAAACTGTGAAATTACTTTACTTACAGCTGTACAGAGGCATAGCTACCTAATGCACACCATCTAAAGTCAGCTAGATTTAATGAATTAATTGAAGGTACATTGCATTTTTTACACTAACAGCTAATGCTAAGTAGGTAATTCATGGTATTGGAATCAGTATTAGGGGGTACTAAAAAATACATACTTGTACTTGGTCTGAAAAAAAACGGTATCGATGTGTCTCTTCTCTGTTATTCTATGTACACATCTGCATATACATTCGGTCTATATGCACGTTTTGTAGCTACTTCAGGATTAAACCCATTGCTGTTTTGTATCAATCAGAAGTATAAGCAATAAGCTTTTATGAAAATTGAGTACTTTGACACATTATTGTCCCTAGAGGTGGGCAATATAACAATATTTTAGCTTTATAGTGTTACATTGTCGCAGTTTCTTTTCTCTCTAGAGGGTTAATCCAACAATTATGCACTGTTTATTATTTGGATTGATTACTGCTTTAACTGTAACTTGAATTAAATTGTATTACATAAAAGTATAACCTAGTTATAGCTGCCATTCCTCCTTTGAAAGGTGGTGACTGTGTGATCTTTATCACTCAGGTTGTTGGAAATGACTCCGTTGCAACTGTTTTCCGAGGTTTAATCAAGTCTCTTTGAGGTTAAATGCAGGAAGGCAAATTGTCATGCACATATCTGCAGGTGTCTGTACAAAAGCATTTATAAAATGCTGAAACTGGGGCTACATCTACCTGAAGTTGCATCACAATAAAATATAGCCTATTTATAGAGAGTTACAAATGCAGAAAAATGAATAAAATGCCGATTTTTTTTGCACAGTAGCCCAGCGTCACCTAAACATTCTGATCTTCTGAAGTACAGTGAGTATCAGTTCAAAATATTGGTCAAATGTACACATCTGTTCAGTGCCGACATTTTTTTTTTTTTTGTAAGTAGTTATCTATGTGATTCTTATATCATCATACATCACTAGTTACGTGCTAAGACTGTTATCCCATTTTTTGTTTAAGTGTAATTATAACTAATTAATTAAACAATTTGTCTTTAATTTTCTTCGTAGGCCTTATGTGAATAAACTTGTCTTGATGTACTTTATTTTTATGTATTTTTTAGATGTGAAACTACTGTTTTACTGGCACAAAAACCTAATATCACAGTACTTATTGTGTCTTATGTATCGTGCCTCGCTCGCTAGTGTAGTGCTGCTACAGTGTCCCCTCCCCTCATGGGTCCGACGTGTCTGCATTATCCACTACCACACATGTCAGAACAGTGCAGATTGCTTAACCCATGCTCAGGAATGCTGCATATTGTAAAGAAGACCACATTCTTTTCCAGCTTTAAGCTTTTACCCTGGTCAGTGCAGCTTTCCCAGTGTGAAAGGTTAATATATCACTGCAACAATAAGCCTACAGCAGTCAAAGCACATTGCGCTCTCTGTACATTACCTGTGGCTTGTTAGTTTTCTAGCGGCACATGAAATGGCAACACATCACACCTTATTTTCTTTGTAAGATATATGTGTGTGTGTGTGAAGGCTTGTGGTAATTGGTGTACAGTTCCTAAGACCTATTCATGGAATAAAGCTTCCTTTTATCTCCTTTCAGTTGTGAAAGAAGTCCAATCCTTCAGATATGCTAGCGGGGTTATTTTGTGAGAAGTAAGAACAGAAGTGTGATAACCTTCATGGCCAGGCTTTTATCCTGCCACCTTTTTCTACTTGTACATTAAGGCCATTTGTGCAAGAAGTTTTTTTCCTGCAATGCTCTACAGACCAGTTGGTCTATGCAACAGTGTGTTATTAGCTTTTTATTTATTTTTATTTTTTTATTTTCTGATGTAAAGAATACAATAGACTCAATTCAGGCCCCTGCCCCTGCCCCTGCCCCTGCCCCTGCCCCTACCTCCATCCCCCAACCACTCGTTCTCCACCATAAACAAGGTTTTATTTCATAAATGGAGGCAGTGTTTATCCCTCACACCCCCTGTTTCCAAAACACAGTTGGAATTCAAAAAATGACTTTTTTCCTCTTACATCCTTTTACTGATTCATACTCTGTTCCATTCGCTCTGACTCATGTGCGTATCTGAATATTGTGTACTTTAAGATGCAAGTTGGGTCGTTCAGTTCAGTATTGCGTCAAACACATATCAGGGTCATCAATATTTTGTCTAGGCTAGCGGTGCCGCGGCCTGCAGTTGCAGGTAGAGGAAGTTTCCTCTTGATTTGTAATTGCGGAAGCATATGTCCCACGGTTATACTCTGTAACAGGTGCCTAACTGCCTCCATGTTCCAACTGTCACTGTTATTCTTCCAGGAGTGGCACGCAGTTAACCCAAAATCAGAGCCTGTAATTTGTGGCTGATGGTGCACTTTGGGATCAGGCCGATCTCAGCGCTCCAGGCGTCTATGTGCAGGACTTGATTAGGCCAAATTACATATGGGAGCTACTGCGGTAACCACAGCTTCGCTCGGGGTGAGAGAGAGTGAGCGAGAGAGAGAGTGTCTGATGTAGGCATGGAGTGTGCCGCTACGGGGACTATGATTTATTCACATGCTCATGCAGACAACAAATCGATTTATTGGTGAGGAAAAAACATTAACAAATGACCAAACGAACGGCTTACTAGCTAACTACCTAACAAAATAGAACAGTGAATGAATTAATGAATGAATGAATCAACGAATGAAATGAAATGAGTAAATAGTCCTGAAAATGATGGTATAAACGAATCTGAAGATGATTTCCCAGGACACAAACAAACAAACGAATACATGGAAAAAATGCATAAAATAAATAAATGAAAACAGGCATATGTAAAAGTTTGAACACCCTGGTTAACACATGACAACTCTACAGGGAACAAACTTATATATGTCATTTTCCTATACAATTTGTGTTTATTTGCTGAATAATATATATATATATACATATATATATATATGTGTGTGTGTATATTTGACTCAGTAAATAAATAAATAAGTAAATAAATAAATAAATGCATGATGAATGAATACATCCTATTCCAACTATGATGAACAAAGAGCTTATGTTTAGTGAGCCGTCTCCTTTTTTTTATTGTCTGCTTCTAGTACCTGATGTTTTGTGCACCTCGCACTGAAGCGGTGCAGAGAACAACTGTTTTGAATCATGACTCAAGTCCCGGCTCTGTTTTATCGGTGCAACAAGTGCCATGGAAAGCCTGGGGGTAAACACAGCGGATCTTATCAGGGCCTGTGCTGCAGGAGAGTGGGGGAGAGGGGCAGCCAGTGCACAGCCTGCGTCTGCATGAGCCATGCTGCTTCCACCGCCATGCATCACTAGTAGCAACATGTGGTCAGATTGATACCAGCACGGGGGTAATTTGTCTCCGAGCTAATATAAAAGAGGCTAATGTTCCTCTCCTGTGTCCCGTGCGTGCATTGAGACCGGTGTTAGGAAGCTTTAAACATGGCTGTACTCTTTATTGTATTATATTAGTCTGTTATTGAGGTCATTTTCTTTTTGTTTACACAGGTTCTGTAGATACTTTAAAAAACAAATGGGTAAAGCACATGAAAGCGAATATGTATCATTACTTATATTTTTTCATTTATTTATTAATGAACAATTAAAAGTGCACGATTGAAATGAAGGATTTCAATGGAATTGTAATATGTGGCGGCTCACACTATAGCAAGGCTACATTTTTGCAATACAATTCAGAGGCACTAAATAATTTTAGTCATTGCAAAATCTAAACATCAGCTGGAGCTCAGGCTGTCCGGTAAAATGGAGAGAAACATATCAAAGCGTTTTAAAGGAAAACTCATGCCAAATACTGTTTTATCTTAACATCATCCTTCATGCTCTGTCACTGATAAGGTTTGAGGATAAAGACTTTAAGCCGAGTTTTGGACTGAAAATATTTAAGATGCTGAATCACTAATAATAGTGTAAGTGCAGGCCAGGCGAGGGATATAAACCACTGTGTTTGCTAACAGCTTTCGTTTTAAAGCTGGATGGCTAATTAGAGTTACTATATTATATGAATGGTGGTCAGAATAAGTTTTCTTCATTCTGGAAAACCAAAACCTTTGTTTGATTTTTGTTTTTGTTTTTTTGTTTTTTTTTTGCTTCTTGCCAAAAATCCACAATCACACATTTTAAAAAGCAGTAAACACACTTTTTATATGCATCAAAATAAAATGTAATGCTCTAAAGAAGCAAGTGGCCAAATCTGGATATCTAATAGTGTGCAAAAGTTAGAGACCAGCCACCTTTTATTTAGTGTCCAGTACATTTTCAGTATTAAGTGTATCCATCATTTGCCCTTATTACAGCTTGTTTTCGGGAGTTTAGCTTTCAGTTTTTCTAAGAAATCTGCAGGGATATTTTTTCATTCCTCCCAAGTTTAGTCTTAGAAGTTGGCTGCATTTATACTTCCAAGTAATCCCAAACACATTCAGTGATGCTTCTTTGTTTGATTTGCAAGTGTTCTTTGTTAATCTGTTACCATTTCTCAGTAACAGCTATTTGACAAGTTTGCATCCTTTCAGACAGTTAAGAGATTTATTATCACCATAGACGGATGGACAGAAACACCTGTGAATTTTCTCAGATCTGAAGCAAGAGTTTTCTCCTCTCTCTCAAAGATGAAATATTAAGTGCCGTTTATCTGATGGTGACCGTTTTGGTGGTCTACCAGGTCTTGCACGGTTGTTATGCATCCCATTCTCTCCGTGTCTTTTAATAATGTTTTGAACTTCAGCTTTGGAAGCTCCTCTTTTTGCGCTTATTTTCTTTTGATTTTCCGTTAGATGTAAAATAATCCCTTATGTAAGTGGATTATTTTACATCTAATCTCCTCAGAATTATCTCCTGAAAAATGAATAATTGTATTTAATGGCAGTTTTAGCTACAGATTATAGAAACGAAGGGGGGCTTTTGCAGTCCTGTATATGGTGCTTTCTTTCTTTATTTTGTAGGATACCTTACTGTTTTAACAGGCATCTACTGTTATGAATCAAATTTGCTATATTGTGTAAGGAGATAGACTGTATTAAGTTAAGGAGCTGATTTCCCTAAAGATTAATTAGGTACCAAACAGCTCTGTAGTTTTGCACTGTATTCTTTTGCACTTTATTGATTAGTGTTAAACCTCTAGGGATAAGCGTTGCTTTTGAGGAACACGCTCTCTCTCACACACACACCTTTCACACCCCATCTCTTCTGGAGGAATTAGAGGAGAGACAAAAGAGTGAACATTCTTTAAGTCCCATTGGGCAGTGAATAGGAGCGTTTCACGTGTCAGTAGAGTGGTGTTTCCTATAGATTCATTAGCCTCTTCGCTCCCTGCCCCCCAGACACCCTGCATGGGCCTCTCTCTTTCTCTCTCTCTCTCTCTCTCTCTCTCTCTCTTTGCCATCTACAATAGGTTTTTAGCGCGAGCAGTGTTTGTAATTAGCTCTGAGTGCAGAGTTTGGAGCATGTTGCGGTGGGTGTTTGTAGGTGCCTGTGTTCTCACACTGTGTTGGAGGCTGAACCAAAGGGGCCGGCCTTTTGTTCCATGCACATGGGCAAGACAAAAAAAGAAGGTCTAGAAGTATACAGGACTCTGGAAAATATTAGTGGCTATTTACACTAAGAAGACGTGCAGATGTATCCTAGCACAAAGCGAGGGTAACTTTTGCAGCCCGTGTTGGAGGGAGATGTCCAGGGATATTAAGTGAATGAACACTTTATTTTACGATTGTAGTATTCAGTTTGTAGTAGTGAATGAATCTTTGACTCTGGGCAGGGAAAACGATCCATAGAAGATTTGATGTAGGCTGTATTTGTTACAGGCTAATTAAATACAAATTGCTTAGAAATTCGAAGAAAATTGAGGAGCCTGCGTTGACTCTGCCTTGCACAGCGCGCCATGCCTCCACAAGTTCAGCTGCATGTTTTCGTGGACACATTCAACAAATTTCCATCCACTCTCTCCGGGTCAGGGTTCGGCCGCCCTGGGAAAGCTGTGGGCGTTATTCCCAAACCCTTTTTTAAGATCCTTCCCGTTTTTTTTTTTTTTTTTCCCTCGCTTTTTTTTCTTCTTCTTCTTTCTTTTGCATTTACTGCTGTGCTGCCGGAGCAATCCATTATTGTGTCACGGCTCCAGTTCCAGTGCGGTCCGGCAGCATGGCACAACAGCTTGTTTTAATTTTAGTTGGGGAGAGCCAGGGCCGCCGCTCTGGTTCCCCCGCTCCTCCAGATGTGCCTTGATCAAGGGAAGTTGACTAAGCGCTTTGTGTCCTTTAAGACACTAATGTGATTATGTCACATATTTTCAGCTGATTCCCATCGCTATCGGCTCTTTGTGTGGGGTCCGTGTTCAAGGCTCCCTCTCAGGCCTGCTAGTGGTGAGATGTTTCTCTCAACAAAGTCTGGTTCCTAGCCAACCGAAGGCAAAAGGAGGGGTGCATATGTTTGTACGTGTTGTGCGTGTGTGTGTGGAGGAAACTTAAGTGTTTATTAAGGCTGGTTGATATGACACAAAATATAACATCATGATACTGGAAACAGCAGTTCACAGCCCATGATTTATATTATTATACTTATTTTTTTCTGAGGAAAACAATAACAGAGTACATATATTGGTGCTCTCAATACTTAAATCTCCAAAAAAAGTAAAATTAGGTAGGAACGGAATTCAAAAAGAAGGTAAATAAAATAATGGCAGATGGACTGACAACCAGTAAGATACTTGTTACTGTGCAGTTTATACAGTTTCCGTACTCATTGTTGTTGTTGTTAATAGGCTTTTTATGATAGGCTAAAGCTTCATTTTTGCTTCATATATGCAAGAAATGGCACAAAACTGATGTTGATACCAGTATCTGCCAGTACCAAACCAGATCCTATTTTTCTTCTTTAAAATCTGTTGAACTTTAAGATGAGCTCTTTTTAATTGAAGCACTTCACTTAAGATGAGCATCTAAAACTAGGCTGTCAGACTCGAAATGCTCAAACATTCTACTACCCCACAGAAAGAAACACACAGCTTACATCACATCAAGCAGTGTGCGTGTGCACACGCTAGATTTGATACAAGATTGGAACAGATTCATTCTTCCGACATCAGATCCAGCATTTTCTGCTGAAATTGGCCCAGTACTGATAGCTGGTGTTGGATTGGTGCCATTTCTAATGTGTGCAGGAGATATTTCTGAGGAGATTAGATATAAGATAATCCACTTCCATAACAACTGAGAAAAGAGTAGTTTCAAAAACGAAAATGTATTAAAACGTAAAGACAAAATGAAACCCTTAACAATCGTATAAGACCTGGTAGACCACCGTAACTGTCACCATCTGATAAGCAGCACTTTCATCTTTGAGAGGAGAACATTAGGAGAACATTAAGTTCCACTATTGCTTTAGATCTGAAGAAATCCACAGGTGTTTCTGTCCATTATTCCATTATTGAAGACAATTCAACGCTGTGGGAATGAAAGGCATGTAGCTATCGAGGCTGACAAAGTGAAATAGACAAAAAAAAAAAAAAAATTGAAGAACAGAAAAGAAGCTGCTGATGTTTTTCCACAACCATTGACTGACCACCCCAGAGTCCAGACCTCAAAATCTGACTCAAGACTGAACTTTGGTGCTGTGGAAAATATCCTTGCAAATGGACATGCTAAATGCTGAAAAAAAAATTTATATTATATTTAGATGTTGAGACTTCTGTGTAATTTTCTTAATCAAATAAACACTGCAAGAAGTAGTTAAATCCTACCTGTGTTCACAGAAACAAACGCACAAAATTGATGTCTTTTGGATGTCGGACTGGATGACTTGATATCTGTACTGTGCACATGCAACACGATGCACTCAGCCATCTGTGGTAGGAAAGGAACCTTATAATTACGATGATAAAAGCACCGGTGTTTTTTAATTGTGTCTGAGATCAGGTTAAATCC
>JAILXH010010478.1:15855-30051 GCA_023558415.1 Piaractus mesopotamicus | reverse complement strand
CTCTCTCTCTCTCTCTCTCTCTCTCAGGCATTCATACGGGAGGGTTACACTTACGACAATAAAAATCTTCAGGCTGGATGACTCTTTGTGCGGGTTGCGTATCCAGCTGCATCTACTCAACTATGATACACTTCACTTGTAAAACACGCTCATTAGTTACTCAACACTCCTCATGCTGGCCGACAAGGAGTTCCTGATGACAGTTTTCCCCACCCATCTCCCTCCCACACCCATCCGACCTCCCACCATCAGCTTTCCCTTGCTCTCTCTTTCCTCTTTTTCTCTGTTCCCCTTATGTTCAAGCTCAACCTCCAGTCCTGCTACAGCTTAAGCGAAAGGGAGAAAAGTTTGGTATGGACCTCTGTATGCAGCGTGCCAAGTCAATTTAGTCAGAAGCCTTAACGATAGAATTAGACTGTAATCCCCCCTTAAGCTCCCACTATGCCTTTGACATCATGGAAAGAGGTCTGCAAAGCCAATGTCATCATTTGGTCTTGCTTAACTGTTTCACTGACACCTTGGATGCCAGCTGTATGATTTGCACATGGGGCTGCAGTTTGGGAAGTCCACTCCTCTTTTCATGGCCCGTTAAGGCAAGAAAGTGCCGTTGACTAGATCTCATTTAAGCGTCGGCAGGTTCTTGTCACAGCAGCGAGTTTAAAAATCTGTGTTTATATGTATACTGATCCTTAAGAGCAGTAACATGCATTATTTAAACTTTCACATTTCTCTTTTTATCTCTCTTTTCCACCTCAGCCATGCTTTACCCCAGGATCCCAGCACAGCAGTACCTGTTGGGGATGTAATTGCGCTGTGTACATTGTGATGCAAAATATGACAGTGCGCATTGGGGCGACAGGTGAAATCAGCTGCACCCTATTATGCCATCAACAGCTTCGCATTGCGTTGCAATCATCCCACACCAGCACGTTCAGTGGTCTTCCAGCCTTCCAGCTCTGGCCTCTTTAAGAGGTTGGATACAGTTAGAATAGAGTTACATATGACTACTGTTTTCAAAAAAATCAGTCGTGAAGTAATCATGGCCCCAGCGTTTAGAATCTAATCTAATCCTGAGAAACGTGTGTCATTAGGTCCCTAGAACCTATAAATTCCAATATTTATTTTGTTGTAAACCAGTATGGAAACAGCACATCATACTTCTGTTGGCTGAGGCTGTCAGAAACGCATTTCAGTACCCACAACTTACCCACAATATTAGCCCATATTGCTTGTTTCCTATCTGTCCCTCAGCTCTGTCTTGTCTTCTGGGAATTTGTACAAGTCAAAAGCCAGTTAAAGCCTCCAATGGGACCATTCACATTCCCAGAAGGAGAACTTGTCCTTCTGTATGACATTGAGTCAGCTGAGGCTGCTGGTGCAATACATCATCGAGCACCTGCCTAAAACAAGCCATCAACATATGACCTCCCTCTCCCAACACCGCTGCTGCCCGCTGAACTTGGAACTTGTTTGTCAATAGCATAAAAATTGCCAGAGGTGAGGGTGGTTAGATTTTTCAAAAGTGTGATAGTTTGAAAACTTGAGTTGGAACAAGATTACCTACAGAAAGCAGTCCTGTAGAGCAATTTTGTGCACCTGTCCAGTATCAGTCAAATTTCCCATGCTTTTTGGCCTACATTAGGCTTAGATCTGTAACACTTGCTGATTTTTACCGTTTACTGTGACTTTTTTTCTTTTCTTTAATTTATGTTGCCTTTACTTTAGCGTTTTAAAGATACGCTGATATTGCTTCTTGCTACTAGCCAAGTCATCCTCTGATTACGTTAGATGTCTTGCTTCATGAATAAATGACCCTGACTTGGTTCCATTGGAGCAGAGTGTGAATTCCTGTCTCTGATAGAGTGCTGGACTGTACACTGAGGTTTCAACCCCCCCTTGAGCTCCATCTCAGGAATGCAAATGCCTTGGGCTCTGGACAGCCCTGTGATTTATCCCCCCCTCATCTATCCTCGGACACATCTGCCTTTGCCCTTGTGTGTGCCTGTTGCTCATTCCTTTCTCTCTCGCTCCCTTCCACCCCCTAGCTCACTCCTTCTCCCAGGAGGACAGGCAAGGATACCCCAGCATTCCCCTCTCCTGCCTTCAAAGTCTTCGCCCAGGGCAGCACGACTGCCACTGCTGACCCCTCTGTTGCCCACCCGCTGCTCCATAGGGGTCAGGTGGGACAATGTCAGGGCCAGGGGTCCCAGCTCCTGAGGGAGAGGAACTGCTCTGGGCAGCCACAGTGCTAGTGTGATCCTGGGAAGTGTTTCTGCAGTCCGTCACTACTGTGTCTGCCGCTGCCGAGTGCTTTACAGTGCAGCGCGAAAACACAAGTGACCTGATATCCACACTCGTTCTCTGTCAACAAGGATTACGTTCTGCTGAGAGCACGAGGAGGGTGCTGGCAGGGAATGTGGTATGTGTGTGTATGTGTGAGCAGACAAATAGAGCGTGTGTCTGAGAGGACGCAGGTTAGTTGCCCTAATGTAAAATCTGCTGCTGGCTAGCTAACTAGCCTCCCAGTGGATCACTTGAAACGGCCCACCAGAATTCTTCAAACAAATCACTTATGATTTGTTAACATGTCTACTGGTAATACACTAAAAAAAGTCAAGGTGCCAAAAAGCTTTCTTTGGAGCGATGCCACAGAAGTTCTTGGTCCTTTTCAAAGGATGATTTTCCTTTGGAAGAGTTTTGTGAAAAGTCAAATTTGCACTTACCCTAAATGTAGTCAGTGGAATCCAAGTTTGCCTCTTTATCTGAGAACTGAAGCTGGGAGGCTAACATTGCTAACAAACCCTAGAACCCAGTGGTCACCCAAATGGTCCAAATTGTTCCCGTACAAATACATAACCAAAACGTCTCAAAGCACATCCAGGTCTTTATTAAGATTGCACAGACTTGTCGATGTGTTGTAGGATGCAGTATGACGTACTGTGAACTATAGAAATGAAAAACCTGTGTAGCCGTACTCAGCGGGCAGCCATTTTGTATTCACAAGGCTCCTCAGAGGTAGGAGTGCTGATCTAGAGTCAGTTATAAATTCAGTTATAAATAGTGTCCATCATAAATGTGGAGGAATATATATGTATATACATATATAATTTGATTATATTAATCACAAATATCGATCAGTTTCCATTCCACCAACAGAAATCCATGAGGGGGCCTGCAGAAAGAGGTCAAAGGGCCTATTTTAAAAATGAGATACGTGAATGTGAAAAACATTTTTGTTTTTACATTTAAAGAGCCTTAATGGAACATAATGGAAATACTCAATACCAGCTGAAGGTTTTTCATAGAACTGTATGTCCAAACCAAGGCCATTTATTACTATATAAGTATACACAAACAGAGATACACTTGACCAGCTCGAATGCCCTCTCAACACTGACACTTACAAGCACAGACCACCCCCCCCCATCAACACACAATCACACACACCCCAATTCTGATTTCTCATTTACTAGTCCGCACTTGTACGCAGGCCACTGAGAAATGGGCGCCCCGTGCGAGGTCAGGTGTGATTCATCACACAGCATCGGGACTCAGGCCTGACATTCGTAAAGGCACTAAGGCCGCTGCCATTGTAATTGAGTCTCCTTGTCTTTTCTAGGACACCAGCAGATATAACTATGTCAGGACGCCTCACAACTATATATTACACAGCTCAGCGAGGTAGACAAGGGGCGAGTTATCATTCTGGCGGCAGACAAAGAGTGGATGGGAGACTCATCTGTACATGAGGGAGAAGAGCATGGGGGAAGTGAAGGTGCTGCTTCAAAAAGTGTGGAGGGGTAATGAAGCCTGTACAAGTTCAAGCTGAATGTGTTAAATACACTTAGGAAAAGGAGCTGTTAGTCTGAACGTGATAGTTTAGTGCACTGCTTCTGTGGTGTGTAATGTGGGTGTGTATTCTTAGCTTGTGAACTTACAAAACTGCCATCTTTAGTTGTGTGTTTTTCTTCTTCTTCCCTTTTTTCTGTGCGTCTTTTATAGTTGACCCTCAGTTCAGCGATGGTCAGAAATTTCATTCTTCTTTTAGCAGAAAAAGCAGATTTTGTATATTTCACTATGCTTTCTCACTGGTTTTTTTATCACTGAAAAACAAATGTAGCCTTCTGGGTCAAGACTGCAGCTGGGTCACGAAGTAGAAAAGAAGGAGAAGAAAGAAATCAGGCCAGGCCCTCAAACTATGTTGACATTTACAGGCCAAAGGGCCCATGCACATTTGCGGAGGTCATCGGAAAGTAAACACCTATTAATGGTTACCTGCTTGATGAGCAGATAAGCAGGTCACGGTAATGATTAAGCCCCGGCTCGCTAGGTTACAGGCCAGATGCGTGTGGGGCGAAGTTTTTGCTAGTGCTAAAGAAATGGGGAGTAATTATTTTAGGGCAGGAGCCTTTGACCTGTGATGTGTGAAGGCGGGAGTTTCATGGGTGTGGCACACCTCGAGTTGAGCTAGCATGTTCACGCACACACACACACACACACACACACACACACATATACTGAAGTAGTGTGAAGGAGCACAGTAAACCACACCTGTCAACAGCCATCACTACACCCATGCAGGTACTGTATAGTGGGTGGGTTGTTGACTGCTAGAGGGAGATAGAGTGAAAGAGAGAGAGTGAGAGAGAGAAACTCACAAGTTCACAAGGTCATTTCCAGCCCAGGGATAAAGTAAACTAAGCCAAACTGCACAAGCTGCAACTTATCAGCCTGCCTACATGCCAGAGCTTTCCCTGCTCTTGTATGTGTGTGCGTGTGTGTGTGTGTGTGTGTGTGTGCGTGTGTGTGTTTCAGAAAACAGAACAGAGCAAGCTGATAGTTTGTGGTTCAAGTGCATGTTCTGCAACTCTAAGACCATTCATTTGGTTTCTAATCATTTGCTTCCTCAGTTTAGAACTGTCACCCTCAAAAACTGCACATTCAAGTATTCATTAAAATTTAGTAGAAGAAAATCACCGCCTACACGTTTACAATAAGGGCAGAGTTTCAGTCCTTGATGGAAAAGGATATTGATTTTGTGTTGTAAAATAAAGGGAACTCTTGTCTTTTGTTCAACCATGTTTGTCCCATTGTTTGAAGCAATCAGAGACGCTCAGGAGAATTTCTTTAGCTCGGTCAATGAAATCACAGTTTAGCGAAAACAAGGAAAGAAAAAAGGAAGGAATTCAAGGCTACGCACTATGTGGTGACAAGATCCAGACAATTTCTTGTGCTTTCCCACTATGCATTTATCAGCCCTTGGTGGTCTGGCAGCTACATGGCGGATAGTTATAAGCTTCAACGGAATTTGCCAATTTTCAGGGCTCTCATGGAAATCTCTTGTTGGTTTTGCATTTCTCATTGTTGACCTGCATGCTGCTGGTAGTCCAAGTAATTCATCGGGTCTTTGAGAGCTTCTGCATAAACCATTTCAAAAGTCACTCGTCCAAATCCCTGATATAACACGTCAAAACCCAGCAAGACAAGTCTAAGTGTTTTGGATGTACTGGGTGGGGATATATTCTTCCTTTTTATGGTTTATGTTGAGGATGAAGCATTTTGTAAGGTTTGATGAGGCTCTTTTTCACACTGAATGCTGCTCTTCCACGGATGTCACAGCAAGTGATGATATAAATCACAGTGGCAAGGTCTGTTGACATTTTAGTAATAATAGAATTGATTGTAATGGTGAACTGGCTCTTGTTCACCATCCAGCTGTTACTTGAAGGTGGAGAAAATGTTAAAATTGCATGCAAGCTTGTTTATCTTTAAAAGGTGCATTAAGTTTGTGTAGAGGAAAGTTACCTGAACCTGAATCACTCAGATTTCATGTTAAGGCCAATAAAATAACAAAAACATTTTCACAAAGCAGCAGATCTTCTCTGGAAGCATGAATCTAGAAGGCTTTGACCAGCCAGCTAACCAGTGGGATCAGACAGTGCTTTTTATTGGCGACTCAAAGGGCAAGTCCACAGATTTTTGTAAATATCTGCGTAGTTAAGATGTAAAGTCATTCAGCGTGGTTTGATGTCAAATCATCAAACCACAATTCTTAGAGTCAGAACTGTGGTGGTGATATGAACCGGACATTAAAAGCACGTAATGTAATTCAATGGTACCTCACAGAAAGTTATTACATAAATGGGTACGATTACGCTGCCTGATTCCTGAGACACTGTTGATTTCTGATTCACAATGAGGAGGAGGGGAAAAGATTGTGTAATTGGGGAATTTTGGGCTTCACTACTTATAAAAGCCCCCCGTACACACTCATATGTGTGCACACACACACTTGCGCACAAAAAGCATATTTATACAGATCACTCAAAAATGTCAAACTATGGCCTTTGGCCAATTCTGTTATTAACACCGCAATCTTGTAAACATCTGGAAATTGTAGCCTCAGTCAATTCAGCAGTTTAACAAATGCTGCATTTAAGGTGACTTTGATACTAAAAACAATTCAATTCAATTCTATAACTTACATGAGTCACCACATGTGTGTGTTTGCTACATGTGAACTCAGTATAAACGTTTTCCATTCAAACGTTGCAGGTCATCAAGGTGGAATCAGTTTGTTTCCTCTAACACAGTGTTCTACACAATAGTTACTTATCATGATTAGGTGAAAGAAATCAGTTTTTACACAACTTTACTGCTTCAAAGGAAAACTTATGGCTGCCAGATGATTTTACTTAAAGTGAGCATTCCTCTGTCAGCCCCAAAGTGTTTATCTGTGCTGTCAGTTCAAACACTGAGAGGACTCATCACAAATCTTGTTGTGCTGTGCTAATTCCTCGGGTCAGGAGTGTCTTGAGTGACTCAAGTTGGTGTTAATTAGGAAATGAGATGTTTTCGTTGGTCACAAGCCCCCAAACCTTGGACTGCACTCAGTGACAAACGAGGGGCCGTGGGGGTGGGTGTTATGTGACAAAAAAGGAAAAATACAAAAGATAAAAAACAAAGTGTACTTCTGCTGGAGTAAAGAAATAGAAAACCCAGCATAAATAACCAGAAGTGGGAGAGTTGTATAAGTCTGCTTCACCCTGGAAAAAAATGGTTGCATTAAAAAAAATAGAAAAAAAGGAGAGGGTCATCTGGTTTCCATTAAGAAGATAAAATGGTTCACTTGGAGTCTTTTACCAGCCTCTTTGTTACTGGGAGGCGTCCACGCTGCTCTCTCCATCATCGGCAAGTTGACACAACATTAAAGGCTTCAAACGGCCTAGCTGGGTCTCTTAATCAAAAACTAATTGCAATAGATATTGGGGGAGTGTTAACACCCTGACTACTTGGGTTCTTATCAGTGGGCCAAAGCTGGAAATACCATTTAAACACAACCCAGACACTATAGCTGGGACAGGGTGAAGAAAAAAAAGTGCTTATGGTAACGTGGGCCTGAGAAGGCGCATGCACTGTGAAACCACACTCCCTCAGATAACTTCATCGCTAGCCTGTCAGGCAGTATTAGCCTGCAACACATACGAAAAAAGGAATCTGAAAACAAAACATGAAAGTCGTCCCTCTGTGGTGGGCTGGGAACAGGCTGGAGAGGCCGGCAGAAGTTGGACAGAAACCGTTGCTAGTCTTCGAGCACTATCAGTCCCCAGGGCGTTGCTCCATGTTCTTTTATTTGAAATATATTTGGAGACGTTTTGGAGGATGCTCGGTGACATATTTTTGTATTTTTGTCCTCATCTATTCAAATTACACACGCTCTGAAACTACAGTCTTTCCAGGAAACTTGAACACATCTCAAAATCTTGCAGTTATTGTATTGTTTTTGTAAGTGAATGACTTCCCAAGAGAGACGTTATATCTATTGAAAGATTAATGCAGTCCATTGATAAAGTATTAGTGAGTAACCTTGTGCATTTCTTCTTTGGAATGGAAACTCACTGGCTGTGTCTAAAGAATGAGGAGTTGACTGAAGCCCTGAACGTTTTGTAATGCTATTGGATATGTTCCTTGGAGGTTATCAAAGGACCTTTTTATTTTATTTTATTTTTTAACTTTTTTGACAACTTTAATACTTTTCCAAAGGTATTGCAGCAGAGAGATTATTGTAAGACTGTAAGTCACTTTGAGCATTTTTGATAACAGTTAAAGGGGCATTCTGGCTTAAAACTAGCATATATCATGTTATTTGTTAGGTAAGATGCAGTAGCGCATCATTGCATCTCTTGTTATTACATCTTCGTCAGTTTTGTACTCTCTTACTAAAATACCCAGCATGCATTGCATAAATACCTCCTATAAACTTTGGGAATCCCCCCACTGCGATAAAGAAAGATTGCTAGCTTAGCAACTGACATAGAGACTAATACAGACATTTTATTTGGTTTCCTAGCAGTAAGGTGACTGATTTCCTGTCTGACTTCCTTCTTATTTTGCTATTTCCAAAAACAAACAAACAAACAAAAACATTTTTTTATTTCTAACAGCCTGCCTTCAAGTATCTGTCCCAATACAGTTGTAGTTTTCTTCCACCTTCAGGGTGCATCATCAGAAGGGGTGTTTTCCTAATCTTTAAATTGGAAAATCTTGCTGCAGAGCACAGCTGTAGGAGATGAGTAGGCAGGTTTACAGCTAAAGGAGCTATGGTCGAATTCTTCATTTTGGCCAGCGAGCCCTTTTAAGGTAATGACCCTGGGTCTAAATCTGTGGAGTAAATGATTCTTATTACAGTCAAATGACGAGGAGCTGTAAATGTAAGTGAGTTGTTGTTTCATTTACAGTACATTGTAAGGTACCAACTCAAATGTCTTTACTGAGGTGGTGATGGTAACCAGGGGTCACAATACCTACAGTGCAATTATGGTCATTTTATTTAGGATGCAATATGACTAGTGAACCTGCATATGTCTTCTGAGTTATTATGTGTAATGTTAATAATGACATAATAGTCATAAATCTAAAAAAAAAAAAAAAAAAAGGTTTTCTTTGTCTTAAAACGGCCTGCATGTACCTATGCCATGAATGCATTTTCAAAAATGTCTTTTAGGCCAAAACCTTATCAGAGAAAACTCAGAAAACTCAGGATGTTACTCATCAGACAGTGTGTCTGTAACTATTTAATCTAATAGCTTTGTGTAAGGAAGCTTTTACTGGCATTAAACCTAGATGTCTGGTTCCTATCACCACTGCTGTGAACAATTTTGGCTTAGTAAGTTTCTCTAGAATGGTGCACTACATATCAAGCCACTCTGCATGACTTTGTTTACGGTATAACAATGTAATTATGTGGAAATGTAATAAAAATCAGTGGAATTCCCCTTTAAGAAACCCAGCAGCATTGTATCAGTATTAACAACGATTGTGACTGTGACGAGTCTTATATATTACCTACTGTGCCAGACACTCTTTATCATTTGATCAACAGTCCCTCAAATTAGACTGCATGTGTGCAAGTTAATGTGTGTGTGTGTGTGTGTGTGTGTGTGAGAGAGAGAGAGAGAGAGAGTGAGTGTGACTTAATGATGGAGAGGTACACGAGGTCCAAGTCAGCCATTCTACTCTTAAAAAATTAGAAGTCATTATGCGTCACCGTATTTAATTAAACTAATTGATTCCTTTGCATTTTTATTCGCGATTGACATTGGAACAGCTAGTCCTCCAGTCGGGCAAAACAGAAAGGAACTCAGGGCTTTTTTCACTCATGTATATTAACCTTACTGACACTCTTCTGCTTAGCATATTGGAATCCTTGTCGAAATTCATGTCCAAGGCTGGGGCAGGCTGTCTTGTCAGAATGATCCATAATGCAATTCCCATAGCCAGCAGATGATTGAGTTAGGAATTAGGAGTCCAGATACACTCGTCTTTCTCACACTGTCTATCTCGTTGGCAGGGCCCATTCTTTTGCAGTTAGTCATGGAACGCTCTCAATGAATTTGTCTCCCAAGTGAAAAGTAACCATTGAAATTTCTGCACGTTTTGACTGATGCATGCTGGCTTAGCATGAATGTGCCTGATCCAAGACGATGATGATCTTGGGAGTACATTAATAAGTAGAGAGTGTTATCGAAGTGCTACATTGCGGCGATAAGCATGATGGGGTGTGTGTCCACTATGATCAGGCAATACCGCTAATGGAGGCACTATGTGTCAAAAAGCGGTAATCCCAGCAGGAATTAAATTTGGGCATAGTTATCCGAGACACTTTGCCCCAGCATTTCTCCAGTCCTGTCAGTCTGCTGTCACTTCCAATAACCTGGCCTGCCATCTCAGCATCCATGAACGTTTACAAGTGAGATGATTTCTGCTGGAGGGTCACCAAAAATGACATATCAGTGGCTCTGTGTTTAACCCTTATCAGTTGTAGTTATTACTGATTAAACAGAATCAGTATAATTCAATATTATATTGTATTATATTATATTCAATAATAGTTCACTCGTATGACTAAATGAATGACTGGATCATTGAATGGAGCGAGAATATTTTTTGAAAAAAGGAGATACTTGTTCTTTGAATTTTGATTAAAGTGTATACTTTTTCTTTTTTCTTTTTTTGGAGGGGGCGGGCATCCTTTAGATTTTTTGCCGGGTTTTTGTCCATTCTTGACATTGAAACAAATGTAGAAAGTCAAAGTGGTCAAAACAAAATGTGAACAGAAGTTGTATTCGTAGTGTAACTCACTATGTAACTACGTACATCATTAGATTTGAATAGCATAGCAAACCTGACAAAATTACAGGAATAACTTTTAATTAGGGATGCACAATGATATTCGAATCATTATCACCAGATAATATTCATTCATTCTTTCATCTTCTAAGCCGCTTATCCTCTGGGTCATTGAGGGTGCTGGAGCCTTTCCCCGCGTTCATTGAGCGGAAGGCAGGAAAAACCCCAGTCCATCACAGGGCATCGGCAGACAGCAGCTTTAAAAAACATATTGGTACACAAAATTGAACAGATGTTTAGATTTGACAGATTTTTCAAACCAACATTTGATGACATTTGTTGTACTCGGGAAGAACAGAACATTTAGGTGATGCTGGGTTACTGTCCTAAAATATCTGCACTTTATTCTTTTTACTTCATTTGTAACCCTCCACAAATAAATGTTATATTTCTCTGTAATGCTAATCCAGGTAGATGTAGTCCCAGTTTCTACAAAAAACGTATAGACCTCAGCCCATATCGGTGCATCCCTACTCTCTATGTTTAAGGGTTAAAGTCACTAAACCCCACTGCAAACACTTCTAAATGGAGGTCTGCCGGACTAGAGGATTAGTGATGTTCCTTTTTTCATTAATTATCATTAATAGAGTTAACATATAGCGTCTGTATATTTTCAGAGTGTGAACCTCTTCGTTATGTGCATACGTATGCACACGCACACAAACACCCACACACACACATACGTATCTTGTTTTATAAATCAATAAAAGCATTGTTCTAACATACGGTTATAGTGAACACGCTCCTTAGTCTTTCAAAGCATGCCTTCTCTTTTCTCTTCTGCACCCAAATCTATGCCTGTGCAGTGTAATTGTGTGGCAAATGCATGCCATTCCCACCCAGCCAGGCTAAGGCCCGGTCTGCCGCACTCCCCTGTGGATAACAAATGGGCCTTTTCTCTGCGAATTGAGGCTAAACGATGGTTTCACTTAGAGAGCAAAGTGACTGTCCATCTTCATAACAGTGCTCTCCATCAAAGAGCAATGAAACCCATCCCATCCGACTGCCTCTGATTAAACACAGGCAATGGATATCCCCTCCCACCCACCTCCTCCTCCTCCTCCTCCGCTTCACCCACCTACTCCTCACCCAAGACCTTGCAAAGCCAGTCCTCGCACCTGCGACTGTCTGCTACTCCTTCTGTAATAAAACACCCCACACATCTGGACTGGAGAGCCGTGAGCCGCTAGCCGTGTAGCCGCTCAGCACCAGCCCGTTTGGAAATGACACGCCTCCCATTTGATTTGAATTACTGAATGCAGTTCTTATTGGAGAGGTCGCATGGAAAGGCCCACAGGTCACAGAGTGCAATGGCTGAGGGCAGTTAGCTCATTGTTTCACTTTGAACTTTTTTTCCCTTTCTCCCTGGCCATTCTTTTTTTTTTTTTTTTCTTTCTTCAGCAGCCCCCCCCCCTCTCTAAGTTAGCCTGTCAAGCTCAAAGAATTCTGTGTTTTCAGAGGTTGTGGTTTCATTGGAAGCTGTTTCATACTTTATGCTTTGCTGCTTTTCAATAAGTGTGGAGAGAGAGAAAGGAGAATGCATTAGATCAACATTTCTTTTGATTAGTTCAAGCCAGTTCACTGACTTTTATGACTTGTTGCCCTGTTATTAACATGTCAGCGTATTCTTATGGCATAGTCTTGCACAATTAAAACTCATCAAGTTCTAAAGGCCATGTCTGGAGCAGCCACTTAAGCCACATTTGAACTGTCACAGAAACACAATGACGAAGTAATCATGTGTTAAAGATACGCTCTAATGCTTTTGAACTGTAGAATGAATGTTTAACTGAGAAAGGCACATAGAACGAAGTTAAATGCGGTCTAAAGGTAATATGACACATGAATACAATGTGAGAATAGTCTTTTGTTTTTTTGGTTCATGTAATATGGATTTGTGTGAAATTCAGGTTATATTGTTAATTGGAAAGGAAAAAGGCAGGGTTTAACCTGCACTTTAGAATTATTATTTTTATCGTTATTATTATTATTATTGTTGTTGTTGTCTGATATTTTATATATATATATATATATCTTTTCCGACACATCTCGAATATTAAATCATCCGTCAAATACAGAGAACATTTCCTTTCCATGTTTAAAACTAATGACTTTTCATTTAGTGCTCACTTAGAGCACATGGAGTTTGGCAGTGTAACACTGTAAGACAGTCTAGTTAGGCCTGTCTTGGTTTAGTGTTGGGTTACCATCATCTTCAAGGCAGGGGGTGGTAAAATCTTACACCAGTAATGCTACAGGCATGAAGTGTCCAGGATCTGTCCCAGGATGAGAGCTCAGGAGCCCCAGGAACATTAGCCAATATAAAAACAAACGCGGGTCAGCTGAATTAACCTAGTGCCACACACCCAGCTGTGGAGGAGCTACCATAAAAGCTGCTGTCCCCATTCCCTGAGAGGAATACAGGCCTGAGGATTACAGCAAAATACACACACACGGTGCATGCAAAAACTGTCAGTACACACTGGATACAGAAAGCTTTGCCAAACCCTGTCTGTTGAATTATGAACTAGATTAGATTTTTTTTTCTCTTTATTACTTAAAGATTATTTTCAGCTGTAAGTGCCCAAGAGTTTATTTCATTATTATTACTTCTGTCATTAGTAAGATGTACCTAGGCCTGCATTACTTTAATGGCAGTATATGATCTGTAAGTTTGCTTTAGTTTGAAATAAGCTGTTATTTATTTAAATGCATTCTTTGCATAGTGTTGTTGTTACTAATGTTTTCAGACATTTATATACATTTTAAGTGATAATTGAGTCCTAGACTCAAGATGATCTGAAACAAAGACAGTCTGTCCAAAAATAAACCGTCACTACATCTGTTGTAAACATGCTTACGTGCATCCTAAATCTGTGCCCCAGTAGCCTCCAGAGTGAGATTTTGTGGTTTGATAACTGGGAAAACCCCCTTCTGATGCCATATCTTGAAGGTGGGGATGGGCTGTTTAAAATGCAGGGGGAAGCCAGACAGCATCATTACAATGTAAAGAATGGGTTACTGAAATGACAAAAATGACTCATCGGATGTGGAGGACAACAAGCTTAGAACTTAAGTTATGAAAAGATACTAAAGTTGAAGTTAGTAATGGATGCCAGAGCCAAGTAAAAATTGTGGTCCTCTGTGTGCAGGGAAATAGCGTTATCTAGTACGCTAGCCAATCACTCTGGCTTTAGCCTTTGCCTCTTCATGTTTTACACGTGAAGGCATACTGCACTCTGCTTGCATTCTTCAGTTGAATTGTGTCTTTGCAAAAGAAAAAAAGTTGTCTCGTTTGATGACCGAGTTAAGAGTTACACTAGTGCTAGCTTGGTTGTGTTTATAAGCTTATAGCTCATTGGCTAGTAGAGCTGCACGTTCATTCAGTTTTATGATAAACACATTGTTAAGGACATGCGCAGCGATAAAGTTCTGTAATTAGACTGATGAGATCACAGCGTTAGAAACCCAACAAGTGCTTCCTTGCGCTGATAGTGTGTTTGCAGT
>JAILXH010010478.1:0-15480 GCA_023558415.1 Piaractus mesopotamicus | reverse complement strand
AAAAAAAAAACAAAAAAACACTTCTCATGTAATCATTGTGATCATTGTGATATCCAGCGGCTTTATTTTTTTAGGCTAGCAGTCAGGATGAGTTGGAACTGCAGGGATTCCCAACGGTCGTATGATGTATTTGCGTAATGCATGCTGGGTGTTGCGGTGAGATAACACTGAACAAAAACATGAAAACGATGAATTCTGCCGAACCAGTGAACTGATAAATTGTACAGAATACTGCGTCACGTGACAGAGAGCATATTAAACTAGTTTTAGTCCTGTAAGAGTGCACCTAATCTGCATCCTGGAAAACTGGTTGTATTTGCTGACGTGTTCCTCGTTGTTCCTGTACGAGCTAGTTCATCATGAGGTTATGTCTCTGTCAGTGTGCTACACACAGCAATACTGTAACAACATTAGCTAATGTCATTATCATGTCAGTGGGGTCAAAAGGCCTAATCTGGTGTTATGGGATTTGCTAAAGCCAGGAGCGATCTTATAGGTAAACTGCTGGCTTGGTGACATGGTCTTGGATAACAGCTTCAAATACTCCAGCTATTCTGAGTACTATCAATATGCTTATAGCATCTAACTCACAATTCAGCCAAAGTCCATGGGAAGTCTCTTTAGCTGAAGAGAGAAATAGCTGAATAGCTTACCTAGAATAGCTCTCTTGTTGTCCTATATTTATTAGCTCATTCACTCTCTGTCTGTCTGTTTGAGTGTCTGTCTGTCTGTCTGTCTCTTTCTCTCTCTGTCTCTTTGTTCCCTTCAGTAGCAGCTGGGAAAAAATGAACGGTAGTACTAACTGGCTGGAAATCATTCTGCATGCAAACGTGCACAAAAAACCTTTTGTAACACTTCTAGGCACTGGTCATTTATTAAGTAAATAGACACTGTAACATAGTCATTTCTGTTAACATATCTATCGAAACTGCATAGCCTGAATGTTAATTTCATAGTAGATACCAAATATTCCATAGCTTTACTGAATAATACGTTTTAGGATTAATAACTGAATAATAGGAATAAGGTTCAAAGGGGTTAACTGGTATGATTTACACTTCTTGGCACTCCAAACACAGGCCGCGAAACATATACTTGAGTGTTTGTCAGCCGTCCACTCATGCCTAAAACGTTTAGCCGCAGCCATTAGGTTCATTCTGTTCTACTGGCTTTTGCATCGTGATAACATCGCACTCTCTAAGCCACAGCAAGATCTATTAGTCCCTCTTCACCCATTTCCCCCATTTGTCCACACACAGAGCCGCTTGGCTTACAGGTGTCCTCTCTCAATGACTCTCCACCTCCCATTATCAAGAGCTACCTGTGCTACCGGCCCGGTATTAAAGTGTCATTACCCCCCCCCCCCACCCCACCGTCTTCTATCTTGTGTGTCGTGCACAAAACCCAGCCATGGAATCCACAGCTCTTCTCTTTTATAACCCCCCCACCTCTTTTTTTTTCTTTTTCTTTTTTTTTTTGCTGGGTATAAATGTCAGCCTTCCCCTTTTGTGCGGATTACAGGCATTCCCACATCAGCACTGATTGTTCCACGTGGAACGGTGGGAGTAGAATAGAGCGTTTGATTTCAGATAATGTAGAAGCAGACAAAATGCCAGTGGACCTGGCAGGGCCCCTATTGTCTATGCCGGCGGGGCCCTAGCCGGAGACCTGAATCTGAGACACGGCCACACCGGGGGAGCAGCAGCAAAAGAACACCTCGCTGGTTTGGATTTCACTAAACTGTTATAATACAATTTGTCAGGTTTGATGATGGCTATGGCAGCTGGAATTCAGCCCCTTAACCTTTTCAAGTCCCACACATTATGTCAGGTAAAGCCATACTTTGTCACCTAATGAAGTAGCAGTCACTGGGGCTGAGCTTTCCTCTCTAAGAAGGCCACCAGTGTGTGTTATTGTGTTAAGGTTAAGTATAGTTTGTGTGATGAACTTTGAGAGCTTTAACAAACGTTGCCATTCAAGCATTTAGAATATTTTTTTCAATAACATAAACCATTTTTGACCGTAGTAATATGATGGTAGTACTGGGCAAGTTCATAAGTTCAGAACACCCTTCTGCACATTTTAAGGCACAATTACTGTTTATTTTGCTGAATTTAAGATTTTGAAGAAAAAAAAAAAAAACATGTTGTGGCCTGGGCAGACGTTGTGGCACATTTTATATTTAGTTTTATTTTTTTCCAATATTGTCCAACATTTTGAACTATTATTTTGAAATACTAGATATTGTACTCTAAAATTAGCAGAAAAAACTGTTCCCTGTAGAGGATGTGTTAACTTAATTTTACTTAGAAAATCAACAAAGCATCATTTGACCAGAGGTGTTAAAACTTTTGCATAGCACTGTGTGTTTCAAATAATTAGTTTCAAACTAAATTTTTAAAAAACTTCTTTTTTTTTTTTCTTTTTTTTTTTTTACATTTTCTAGAATGGTGAACAGCACTTGTTAAGTGTTGTTAAGTGACTGAGGAAGCTGTGTGACATTGAGAATGAACTTATAATAAATACAAAGTATCTTGTATTTAAAAAAGTGGTGAGCAAATTTCAGAGTGAATGACTTTGCGTGATTACTGCTGTCCAACTTATTGTTTGTTCCCAAAAAATAATTGATAATTGAATGAAACAATAAAACCTCCAAAATACTTGCTTTAAAACAGTCACAATAATGGAATTTGGACGAGGAATACTATTAATGGTATTAGTAATACTAATAATTAGTTGCAATTAACAGTTTAACATCTTTGTATACAACTGGTGTAAACAACTGTATATAGCTATTAAAGTACACGCCATAAAGTGACCAAATTTGCTAATTAGCTAACTTTCTTTCTGGCTGATATTTAAAAGCCCCACACTGATGACAAAAAACAGCTCAAGCTTAAGTAATTAAGTATTACTCACCATTAAACGCCAAGTCAGAAGTTCGAAGTTTTGCTGTTTTTCATAAGACCCATGACATGTCTCAAAAATGTATTGTTTTTGTCAGAACAAAACCTCGCATCTCCAAAGTGATAACTTTACAGGAGAAGGTGAAAACTTACTGTACTTTCAATGCAAGTCAATGGAATCAGACTTTTTTCAAAGTCATTTTTGGCCATTTCTTTTGGTCCTTTTACCATGGAATTTATACACAATGTAAAACATTTTCAAACTATGTCAAAAACTGAAAAACGACAAAAATGGAGATACGAGGTTTTGTCCCAACAGCAGCTGTATTTTCTGTATTCTTTTACTGATGGAAATGCATCTCCCTTCACATTCGGTTTGTTGTGACTGTGAAATCTAACAATGGTGGAAAATAATTGTGGTTAGCTTAAGTAGTTGCGATCTGTTGAAATAATTGTGATCAGGCGATTATGTAACAATTGTGACAAACCTATTTCAATGTACATATTTAGTTTATTTATTTATTTTTAGAGCAATTATATGATAGATTTATAAGAATAAGCAGTATTTTTTATATGTATTAGCCACACCCAGCTAACAGGTGCACAACAGCAAGCACTGACAGTAGAAGGGGTCATGCTGACGACCCCAGTGACTTGGCACTGTCATAGGACACCACCTTTCCAACAAGCCAGATTGTCAGATTTCTCCCCTGCTAGATCTGCCCCAGTCAACTGCAAGTGCTGTTATAACAACAAATGATGGACCAACTCCATATTAAGGGAAGTTTTGGAATGAGATGTTCAAAAAGCACATGTTGATGTGATGTGATCAGATGCCCATATACATTTGGCCATATAGCGTATACACACACACACACACACACTGAACTATTCCAGCTTGTCATGTTGAACATGTTGAATTGGTCCACGCATACAGAGCCATTAAGCTAGCTGAATGCAGTGAATGCTGAAAGACCTGATCGGTTTTGCAATGGTTTGCATAGTTCACTGTAAGGTTGTGCCCGGCCCTTTCCCCCCCCGGTTCTTACAGATCTGCAGTATTTGCCCATGTGTTTCATGCACCTCATCCAATAACTAGTTTGGTAATTAATCTATTGATTGGTTGTGTCATCATGTGTTAGTATAGCAAGAGTCATGTGGTGGATGGAACAATCCACAGCTCTCCCCAGCCCTATTGTTCATTCATCAGCTGCACTGATTGAGCCCATGTCTTGCTTAGCTGCAGGCCAGCTAGATAAGGATCAGTAGATGATTGGGCGCACACATTCTTAACATGGCTGACCCGTGACATCTCGGGGGCAGGCGGGGGCAGCCTGTCATTATGTGTACAATGTGCCGCTTTCTTCCCTCTTATCTTTGCCGATGACATTGAGAGTTTTTGCATTAACTCATTAATGACAAGATGCATCGCTACAGGGACGAGAGGTGGGGACAGGGCGTGTCGCTGGATGGATGATGCTGGCCTGGGAGGAATTTGGGCTCACCGACCACTCTCCCCCTCCTCTCTTTCTCTCAGGCTTTGATTTAAGTCCTAGCAGCTAAGGGATGGATGGCCCTGACAAGTCTAGGGCTGAGTGGTCTGTGTGAAAGAAGAAACTTATGCTGGTCCCTGCCGTAATTTTGACTGCCTGTTTTTTCATGCGAGTCCTTTTTTTGTTGGTCCTTAAACGTAGTATTCACCTTATGGACACATTATGGAATATATTGGTCTCTTAAAGGGTTTTATGGGCAACTCAATTTAAAATAAGAGTTTGATTGATTTTTTTTTTTTTTTTAACATTGTTAGTTTCAAAACACCCTTTTGTCCATGGAAGCTGTACAAACATCTTGTTTCACATATGAGCACTCATAGACCTCTGATGTTGTACATTTCTTTGTAGTCTGCTGCATACCCATATAATAAATTCTGAGTCTACGCAGTCTTTCTTTATGGAGAAAAAAATAAATGGCAATTTTAATAACTCCTGCTATCACACCCTGTGGTGGTTCTGTTTTGCTACAGGATCTTCAGGTCATTAGTTGAAATACAAATATTGCTACATTCATGCTACAAGCAAGCTAACACACACTTATGCACATTGAAAGAAGGCCGTATAAAAGCAAGTTCCGTAAAGCTGCAGTTCAGCTTTATTCTATAACACCAGCTGCATAAACTGTATAATACAACTACTTAACAGCTTAGCCATGACATTTGACAACACTTACTGTTTTGTGTGTGGTATTTTGATCAGAGTGCCAGTCTTATGATGTAAATTCAATGTGTAGCAGTGTCAACTTGAATGTAACAATATTCCTATTTCGAGTACTTAATGACCTCTTAATTGAGAGGATCCAGTGATATTCAGAGGAAAATCTGCGCAGAGCAAAACACTGTTGAAGCTTTTTATTTGCCACAGGTTGCAATAGCATGTAGTTTATTTTCACCATAGATAAAAAAAGACTTAGACTTCCTTATGTAGGCATATCATTGAGTACAAAATGGTTACAAGATTTTAGAAGCCTAGAACCTACAGAAGTTCAGCCCGCCCATTCACATTCAAGTGATGGGGAGTGTTGTTCCTGCAGACAGTCTGTAGTGGTTACAAGAGGAGAAAATCAATGTTGAGCTGTTCCTGGTTGTTGGGAAGCAAATATATATGTGCAACTTATGAATGATCCAAATGGAGTGGTTTCTTTGTTCCAGACAAACCTGAAATGTTTTTGTCGAACACAAAACAAGGCAAAACAATCAAAACAGAGATGATAAAAGCCGTGCATAAAATCACACAAGCAATTTTACTGGACCAGATTTGTTGTGTTATTTATCATTTTAACCTTGCAGACGATGGGTTAAAATGGCACTGATCAATAGATGACAAATTATGTGTTTAGGAAAAGCAGGTCAAGGATTAGCCATCCACACTGTTTAGGGGGTTTTTGTTGTTGTTGTTGTTGTTGTTGTTTTGTTTGTTTGTTTTTTTTTAAGTGCAGCAAGAAGAATTCTGCCGTATCAGAGAGTCACACAAAAGCCATCCTTCAAAAGGAAGAGGGTGGAGCAAGCTGTGTGATATATATAATCTTTGTTAAATGACAAATAAGTTCTAAATGAAGAAGTGAGAAGTGCTAAGTTTCTAAAGCAGCAAAAACCTGGAGGGCTCACAAAGGTCTCTGTCCTACACAACATCAACAACAGTTTTATTAGCTATCGGTACTAATGCTCTAAATCAGACGGTCCCATTCCTGGTCCTGGTGATCTACCAGAAGAGAATTTAACTCCAACTCTAATCAGACATACCTGATGCAGGTAATGGAGGCTTTTGAGAGGCACCCGATGTTTTAAACTTGGTTTGTTGGATCTTAGGTCTCCAGGGTGGTAAACCCGGATTGGGCATCGAATGTAGCATTAAACAGTAATCCAATGTACTAACTACCACTGTACGTTTCCCGTTAAACTCCATGGGCCTCTATGAATGTCGACAAAATCCATGAACCCGGATTAACTGCAATATCAGTAGTGTTTTCCCGTTAAAATCCCATTTAGTCCAGGCTTAGGCTTAATCTGGATCTGGAAAGCCAGCCTTATAATTAAAGGATCTAATTACAGATCTTTTTTTAGCTTATATAAAAGTGTGTTTGAGATAAATAAATAAATAAATAAATCCTATATGAATATAATAAAATGTACTACAAGATGGTATAACACTGTGATTGTGAATATGTTTATTCATAAGTGCATACATTTCAATGCTAAAGTTGGAAATTCATCAAAACAAAATTTTGAAGAAAATGAACAAATAATAAATCTTGAGACTGATCTGTTTAAAATAAATTCAAAGAATGTGCTCTGTTGTGTTTACTTTATTCATAAAGTAGTGACAGAATTAAAAAACATAGCAGGACATAAGATAACTCAGTTACTAGGGATGCGTGTTCTGACTAATGTTGATATTGCGTATTGGTAAAAAAACAAGAAAAAAAAACAAGAAGAAGAAGAATAAAATAAAAAACTGACTTTGGCTGAAAATAACGTAGGGCTCTAGGCTTACCTTTTCAGTCAACTCCTCTAGTGTTGTGCAAAAATACACTTTTATTAAATACACTTTTTATTTTATTTAATTTTATTTTATTTCAAAATCACCCCACAGAAATTGGTAGGTTTTGCGTTGGATGAAAACCAGAGGCTGCCTCTTCAGGTGAGCTAATGAGCTAACAGAGCAAACCATTGTCACAATGGCACAAGGTGTTTTCTCCTCAATGGATGATGTGCCATCATGTTATTTGTCAGAGAAATATATTTTCATTGTTTCTGCACTTTGCTAACATTACCTATGGCAGTTAGCCTAGTAAGTGAAAAAACCAAGCTCTCTTTGCGAAGTCCTTAACAACGCGTCCATGGCAATGCGCTCATGTTCAGGCCCTTGTGTTTTAGAGTAGCAAAGAATTACATAACATACATACTTGCAAACAAAGCAAAAATGTTGTGAGTTGTTGAATTTTTCATCTTTATGTTTTCTTTGTCTTCCCTCAATGAATGTAACCAACAAATATAATGTTAAAATGCAGCAAATGTAACGTACTCATACTCAAATGCACGTACTCATACGTACTCATGACTGGCGACCCCCTTTAGCTCTGACTGAGCTAAACGCTGATCCATTTGACGCCTCGGTACAGAGAATGATCTCTTAAGCTCAGAAGTCTTTAGCGTGCTCGGTGTGGGGGTGTTATGCAGCCAGAGTGTTTGGCCTTTGATCATGTCTTATGTTGCTGCCGGTGCTCTGCATTTGATATTCAGTTGTCCTCCTCAGTCCAGCACAGCACCCTATGACCAAGAAAAGACACTTGGCTAGACTCTTTCTCGCAGATCTATCAAAGCCACCATTCTCTCTCTCTCTCTCTCTCTTTCTCTCTCTCTCTCCTCTCTCTCTCTCTCTTGCTCGTTTGTTGTTATGTGAGCACAATTACACTAAGGAGAGAAAAAGAGGAGCGAGAGGGAGTAGGAAAAAAAAAAGGAAAAAAAAAAAAAAAACACTGTGAAAGATTGATAGCTTTGGTCTGCGGTTCAATTGTAAATTAGAATGCAAGTCCCTCTGGGATACAAGGGCTCTATTTGTGATTAAGAAAAAAGGCTGCATAATAGAGTGATGGTGAAAAAGTTTGCTCCCTCTAACACACAGGCAATTAGCTTGATGAAATGGCCCCTTACTTTTTGTGTCCTGGATATGTAAACTGATATAATAAAGTGTCTGATTGTTTATGCTATTATTTTCACCTTGAGCTGTACAGGAAGTGGCGTCGTGGTGTATGGAGGACCGTAACATCACCGACTGAGCTCCCCCCCACAACTTGGCTGGCTTACAATTGGCTTACAATGCAAAATGGAACGCAATGCAAGAAACAAAGCAGGCTCTCCTCAGTAGTGAATGTGGACCTGAGGAGCATGCTTGCTGCCAGCAAGACAAAGTGACAGACCCTTTATGAACCTTATAGAAATTGCAGTGAAGTTAGCCAGGAGACTTAGCTCTGTCTCTCCCCAGTAAACTTCCCACCTACCTCTTTTTTTTTTCTCTTGTTGGGGTGTGTGTCTGAGAAATGAAACAGTATGATCTGTTGTTATGAGGTGACTTGAGTTTAAACAGTTCAAATGTTTTTTAAGCTCATACCTTTTCACACCTGGCTCCAGTTGTGGATATTTGGAATGGTAATGGTATGAAAATGTTTAGCGGATGAAGCCTGGTTCTTTAGTTTCACTTAGCTTTGTCTGTTTCGTATTATGTGCGATATGTAGAGCCAAATTCTGAAGTTGTGTTGCAAAAAGTCAGTTGTCAACCAGGCTTAACTTTCAGTAGGGTCTGAGCGGAAATTCATTATTGTCTTACTTGTCTTTCTGAATTGGGGTTGAGGTCTTTGAAAAATTCTGTGTGGAACATTATAAGATTACTGGATTTGTCTGTGAATGTCATTCTGGAATGTAGCCTACCATCATCTGAAAGCGTACATCGCACAAATGCTGACAGGGCTAACAGTGATTAATAGTGAATGGCCACCTAACAAACAATTATTTGCTTATGAATGAATTAATCCATTGTGATTTTGATTGATTAATAAATCAGGTAAAGAAAAGGTGCAGTTATTAGTTTGTCAATAATTAACTTAAATATTTAGTTAATTATTGACACAACAGTTTATTAAAAAAACAAAAAAAAAACCACACACACAAGCATTGGCGAGCAGTTTCCTCTTTCGCATGATGCTCTTCAAACATAAAACTTCTGCCCCAAATCATATTTGCAAAAAAAAAATAACAGGACTTTTATCATGGGCATAGCAACAGAACTTTTACCTTGTTCATGAACATGCCATTTTAATCAGTGTGTATAAGATGTAAAAACCTTAAAGGAACGAGTTGTTTTCTCTCTAATTATGAAGCAAAATTTACTAGGTTTAATAGATTCTGTGTGGTTGGTAACACTATAACTGAACCTGATATTACCAACCACATCAAAACAGCTCAGTTATCAGCCATGTTAGACATGCGAGTTCTGAAGCTCAACGCAGCAAAACATACACTGATGCCAGTGCTTTCAAAAAGAATTTACTTTTCACCCCTCCACACCAAAACACAGAAATCTCTAATCTGGTGAATATTTTTCCAAAAACTGCTAAAAGTTTTCTGTGAGCTAAAACACTGTTTATATGTGCGTGAGGCCCAAATCCCAAAGAAAAAAAAAAATACGGAACCTTTCAGCCAATGTAGCTTAATTAAAGCAAAGCTAGTTGAAAAGCAGATCATGTAAACTATTTTTGTTATCAGTTTAATCACTCTGTTGTTGCAGCTCTACTCCTACAGTTAGCATGATCCAAGTTGCAACTCATTTGTTGCTTTTAACTGATATGTTGCTTTCACTCCTTATTAGCAGCATTAGCATGCTTTTGGCAACATTATCTCATATTGCTAACACTTCTATCTTTGTGTTTGTGGGGGAAAAACAAACTCCCGGGCCCAGAAAAATGGTGGGAAAGAGAGAATTCACCTGCAGTGGACAGCGGTGAGCGGTTTTGTCCTCCTGGTGCAAATCGATTCCACAGGCATGAGTAAGGAGCAGTCCAGCGTGAGGTTGTTTTGAAGAGAGGAGCAGCGAACCGGAGCGCTATGGCAATGCGAATGTAAAGAGAACGCATTGGCAACACATGGCTGTAGTGCTGGAGATGTCAGAGGGGGATTCGCTTTCATGAAAGGGAGACAGAGAGAAGGGGGTCTCTAATGTGGAAGCAATTACATAGGCCAGTGAGTCACCATGCTGGAATCCTATACAATGTTTTCCATTTGCAGGTCAATGTCCACGGCTACGTAGCGGCACGGATATGCTAGTTCTGTAAGATCATATTCTCAAACATGAGTCTGCACTTTCGTTCACAGGGGAGCAAAACCTGCGCTTCTCGGACTCTTTCCACATTACGATAAGGGGGAAAACGACTTCCAGGTTCCCACTGTCATGTATAGATAAAGGTATAGCCTTAAACGTCACGTGCTAGCAGACTGCATTTCACATGCAAGCCACACTTCTAGATTACATTATTCACTGACACCTAAGTTCATTAAAGAAGGGAGCTGACAAAGTATAAACGGATGATTATTCAAGAAAAATGCAAACAAGGCTGCCTAATAGTGTCCTCGTAGTGTTTACCTTTGCGGAGAATGCTGACTTCCTGAGCCTTCATTATGTAGAAGGGGATTTCATTAGAATCAACCCTAGTTGTAATTGAACTCAGGGCTTATGCGTTGGCCGGACTGGGAGAGGTATCCCCTCAGCACTTTTCTATTTGACTTTGTGTGCTCTGCAAATTGACACAGGTATAAGAGAAGGGCATGAGGGCGCAAGCCTGGGCTCAATGATAGCATGGGGAAAGACAAAAATGGCCACACCTACGTGAGCAGTGTGCCCTCTGCTTATGTTTCATTCATAAAAGAAAGTCTAGACCAGTCTGGGCCAAACGGAGGTGTTAGTTAACAACTACGTACAACAGCGTACCGATCTTGGGAAAAGATTAAAAGCGGGAGGAAAAAAAGGGCTCAGACATAAGTTACATAAAGGATTATAATTTTTGTCTGTGTGTGTAAGGGTGTGTGTGTGTGTGTGTGTGTGTGTGTGTGTGTGTGTGGGCATGATTTGGACAAAGGGTTCATAATCCGCCCCTCCTCGTGTGCTCTCCGGCACCCACAGATTTGAATGAATGTAATAGAAAGGTACGTTGATGGAGGGATTAGCCGGTGCATGACCTGATGTGCGGAGGCCTTGGCGTGAGGTAATGAGCGCCACTGATCAGTCAGTTTTGGGTCAGACTTCAGTGTCTAAACTGATCATTCCAGTCTAATGGACTTTGGTGACTTTGAGGTAATGGTGCAGCTGATTCGACGTGCTAGCTGCACCACTTCGATTAAGGTCATGCTGGATTTTACGTTGTTGCTAGACAGTTCAAACAAAAGGCGCTTTCTTTTTGTTTTTCCCCCTTGAGTCTGAGCCTAGCCCGTATTTGAGGGGTTACTTCTGGGAAAGTCGTTGATGTGGTGGGCTCCTTGAACCTTGGCTGGTGTCTGATATCTGGGATCTAGTCGTTTTAAGGAGTGCTTCATCTAAAAATGCTAATATAGCTAAAATTAAAGAAAGATATTGGGGAACACATAAGGTGGTCTCATTTGCATAATGCAAACAAGCCCCTATGTACTTCCCCTTATTATCTGTGTTAGCGTTTTGTGTGAACCTAAACAGGCTTATTCTTTCTCCAGCTGTATATGCTTGTTCTCTCAGTGGGGCTGCAGCAAGTGGTCAAACCACCTAGCTTCAGTGTAGTCTACTTGGTCATGTAAGAAAAGTAGAGTTGAGCTGATCAAGAACTTTTGATCCAATGTCTTTTCCACCAAACCGGCAGATTGTTGATTTAAAAAAAAAAAAAAAAATGGCACATTTCCAGTACTTGGTATAAGCCAAAGTGCAACATATATAACAGTATTTGCTGTTTAACGAGCCAAACTAGCAAACAATGGCTTACCTAATTTAATAATTAGTATTAATAATAATTTAATAACATGAAATCAGAGGTGCCTCGCTATTTAGCACAATGAGTCATGTATAATTATGCTATGAAGATTAGTACAGAAGTAGCAGCAGCATTCAAATATAGTCAGAGAGACCTGACCTGCCTCACGTTATTTACTTCATGAAATTGCAATATACATCAGCAAAATCTAAATAAATAAACTGGCTGGCTGCCAGTCAAGCGTTTGTATTTGAAAGATCGCTGATTCCGATCTTAATCTCTGATCGTGCTTTCCTGAAGAAATATGGGAATGTGAGTATGTTCACTTTTGCATTCCTGCTAGTCACTATTATTTATTATAAGCAGGGATGCACCGATATGGGAATTGTGGGCTGATACCAATTTTCCACATTTTTCATGTACATATTTGTCAATGCTGATACAAAAACATTCAAAAAATTTAGAATTTGGGACTAAATTCACTTGGATTAGCATTACAGAGAAATATAACGTGTTTCTATGGGCTGGCAAATGCAGTAGAATGCAAACATTTGTCAGCCCATAGAAATACCCGCAGTGGACAGCAGTGTTTGCGTTAATCCAATGTCTTATTTGCTTTAAAAAATCTACCTATAGCGATGTGATTCAGATATCATTGTGCATCCCTAATCATCGCAATTAAACATACGTATTTACGCTGTTTTATTCTGTGCTGTGGTAGGGTAACTCTTAGTTGGGGACAGTCCATACAGCAGAGCTCTGTAAACCACAGATTTAATTTAGTAGAACCACAGTGAATTTTAGTGCTTCATGTGCTACAACACACCATTAATCTCAGGAAAGATTTACTGCCAGCCATCCTGTTCTTTTTACAGTAAACGTAAAGTTTTGCGGCAGTCCTCTCCTGCATTCATTCTTCATTGTTTATCTTGTGGGTTGCATTTGCGTAACTGTGCTTTGTTGTTGTGCTGATAAGTATAGGACCCAAATGAAATATAATAGTTTCCTTGTCATGTTTGCAAGGATTAGGTACAGTCCCCTCAGGGCCTACAGAAAATGCTCATGGAAGAGTCTCACATGCTCAACTGTCATAGCGTGACATCACTGGTAAAAGTACAATCACTTGCTAAACAAACTACAGCAATTATTTACCTGTATTTGCACGGCAACTGTGT
This sequence comes from Piaractus mesopotamicus, assembly GCA_023558415.1. Taxonomy (NCBI): domain Eukaryota; kingdom Metazoa; phylum Chordata; class Actinopteri; order Characiformes; family Serrasalmidae; genus Piaractus; species Piaractus mesopotamicus. The sequence goes on along the minus strand of JAILXH010010478.1, from coordinate 2,360 downwards.
TGCAAAGCAGCGTTTTCTCGCCAGCATGTTGTAACCATTGACCCAGTGCCCGGCTCCTCTGACACCCTAACGGCTTACTCCCTCAGAATGGAATGCGGTGCTGATGCTTCTGTTTACATCTCTCCATGTGCGGAAAGGCCGGAGCACATACTTAATCCACACATCTTCTGCTACTCTTGAGATCTGATGGAAAGTATGCCCTTTAGATCCCTACTGTCATTAAGCAGCGGAAATGTTGAGTCTCTGAGCATAAAGGAAGACTGAAAGGGCAGAGACCAAGCAGGCATATACACAGACCTTTTAAACTAAGGTTAAATACTGAGTCTGATATCATTAATCCCCTCAGTTGGATAAAGACAGATTAAGCAGTTAAGTGTTAAAGCCCCAATCAGCAGTTGCTGCAACTATAACTGCCAGGCATGTTTTTGATATAACGACAGCAAAGACTTCTAACCATTCCAACAACTAGACTCCTCCCCCTTAAATATACGCCATGCGTACGTTACTGCAGTGGTCTCTGTCAAGTAAACCCAGAGCTAATTCTGGCATGGCTGTGTGCTAAAATGCTAACCTGGCAAAATGTTAATGGAGCCCAGTGTGGATTGTGATTTATTTGTTATCTGTGCAGTTTGTGTCTGATTCTAACTAGCTGGTATTCATTTTTTAGCAATGTTAGCATTTTTGGATGATTTGTTCATAAAAAGGTATGAGCAGCCTTTTGGGCGTATGTTCGGCCCTCGTTTTAAAACGCTTTATGGAATCTTACTTTTATGAATTATCCACATCAGAAGGGAGCCTTCCTGTAGCGCTCGTCTGTAAACGGGATGTTAGCTTCATTGGGAAAGAGTCCCAGGAGTCACATTAGAACATGCTTGGTCATGTTGAGAATCCCACCAGTACATGGTTTATGTGCTGTTGGGTTGTGTGTTCGACTGCGCTCTCACACAGTCCGAAGCCTTTCAGTTAAAACTAAGAAGAGCTGGTTATTTTGAGGTATCCGTTTTTCATTTTGACAGAATTTGACGTGAAATAGTGCATAGATGAGCGCGAGATTCCAACCCAACATACAAATGGCAGTCTTCATGTGCTTTAGACGTTAGGGCATGTAATCGGTGAAGGTTCTGTTGAGCAGATGAACAGGTGTTGAGAGCTTAAGATATTAAGAACAAATGTAGAATGAAATTTAAATCATGTTTTACAAAGGAGGCCCCTGGACTTTCACTCTCTCAAACTTTTACCTGCCTTTTTAGACTACAAACCAAGCTCACATTTGCTGTTTTTCTTAAAGATATAACTAGGCATAGGACTGCTACTGTACAATGGTCATTTTTATAATTCAGTCATCTGTGAACAATTACTGTCTTTCTGAAAAGTCGCAGTGGACGTAAACAGCCTACTGCTACAGTCTCTCAGCAAAGCATTGCCCGAGCAACACGAGTTTACATAATTATAATCTGAACAGTAAACAGTAGTACTGCTGGTTATCATTTCATATTTATTTAAATTCAAATTTTTGTGTTACACAGAAACACAGTAGAAGAGATTGAGAGGTTTCGTTTCAGGATATTTTAAAAATACTGCAATCATTTTGTTCACCGATATCATAATAGGAAATTTTACCATTCCATCTACAGGCGTTAGCCGCACTTGCAGTTTGTGGTGATTTTGGGAAATACAGTAAGTTTGTAGTACAGAGGATCCTGGAGTTGTGGTGACGAAATGAATGTCTTCTTTGAAGCCCCTGGAAAGTAAGTCACATGAGCACTTGAGGGCAGCAGGGCTGAGGTTTGCCCAGGCCAGGCTTTCTTCTTAGGAGCCTGGTATAAACATTACACACTCCGTCTGGATAATTGATCCCAAATCTTGTTTGACAACGGGTTTTTTCACTGCAGACACTTCACAAGCTTCCTCAGCGTAGCTGAGCTTTTCTGGCTGCTTTGCAAATACCACAACAACTCAACACTCATTAAATCTCGTGTCGAGTGTGTGAGGCTGCCTCACTTCTGTCTTCCCCGCCACTTGTGCGTGTATGTGTGTGTGTGTGTGTGTGTTCCTCTTCTACTTCATGCTTTGTAAAAGAACTCTCTGTGTAACATTTGTTGCCCCTTAGAAAATGTTAGGCACCAAAACACATCATTTGCTGAGTTTTTGAATAAACATTAGAAGCACTGAATTTACAAATCTGCCCAATACACTCTAGAACCATATCAGACCACACTTAAGTTATTTAATTTCCAGTTCATACAGTCATTAACCACAAGTTGTGCATTTTTCAGGAAAAATTGCTGAGGAGATAATCCACTTGCATAAGGAAGTAAAGAAGGGGAAGGTCAAAAGTAAATAAATGAAATGGGGGGGGG